>BSBK01008741.1:255000-260000 GCA_027943335.1 Chamaecyparis obtusa | reverse complement strand
CTCGGTTAAGAGATTTATAATTCACTATTACAATGATAAGAAGGTAACAATGAAAAATGACCTGTATAATAATGCAACTGCCTTGCTAATTACAGATCTCTGTTCTTCATATGTGTGATCCTTCCTGATCGAATAAATCTCTGCTGCACCTTAAGGATATCTGAACATCCTTCACAAATTCACACACACCTTTCCTGTCTTTCTTCTATAAATCTTCTGCTATATTTCTTGTTTATTTTTCACATTTTGACCTTTTATTTATATGATTTTAGATTTGTCAAATTGACATTATTTAGTATAACAGTCGGCTGAATTAAGAAAACTCTATTTGCAAAAATCCTTCAAGGGCCGACAGTGCTCGGTGACCATAACTTTCTACAATCTTTCAGAGACTGAGGGAACTCGGTAAACACTGACAATCCTTTACCTTCGATAACCGACTGAACTCGGTAAACACTGAATTTCCTTTGACGACCGACTGAACTCGGTAAACACTGAATTTCCTTTGACGACCGACTAAACTCGGTAAATGCTAAATTTTCTTTGATAACTAAGTGGACTCGGTAGACACTGATTTTCTTTGATAACCGAGTGGACTCGGTAAGCACTAATCTTCCTGTCAGGCAGACCGACTGAGCTCGGTAGGAACTAATTGCTGCGGACTATGACATTGTGTGACATCAAAGATAATACATAATTTGAGTAGCAATTTCCTTCAGACAATTGTTTCCAACAATCTCCCTCTTTGGCATTGATGGCAACACAATATGTCATAGCATAAGAAATTTGAAAGAATTAGCTCGGTTCAGATTCAAATCTCCCTCTGTCAGCAAACTTCCTTTATCCTGAAAATTCTTCCTTCTGACTATTGAAAATTTCTTGAAGTAATAGCAAAGACATAGCAAACACTCTCTCTTTGACAACACATGCCAAAGACAATTCACATATTACCGGATTAAATTAATGTACCTCAAGTACTGATTCATATGCAATGATTCCTTGAATATGCTACATCAACTGGTTGATTTTCAATCATGTTCTGGTTGATGCATCACTAAAATTGTATTTAGTGAGCCTCGGATAGGGGAATGACCCCTAACTTACCTCTTAGATACATAAATGCATCCTTAGGTAATGGTTTGGTAAAAATGTCTGCAATCTGTTCTTTTGTATGAATATATTCTAATCTAATTTCCTTGTCCTGCACCAATTCTCTGACAAAGTGATATTTAATAGCAATGTGCTTGGTTTTGGAATGCATCACTGGATTCTTTGAAATGTTTATTGCACTGGTATTGTCACAAAATATAACAACTGGTTCTTTGATTTCAACCTTCATACCTTCTAATAACTGTTTAAACCAAACAATATTTGAACAGTTTACTGAGCAGCAACATATTCTGCTTCAGCTGTGGATTGAGATGTGCAATTTTGCTTTTTACTAGTCCAGGATACTAGTCTTTTTCCAAGAAAAACTACTCCACCACTTGTTCTTTTTCTGTCATCAATGTTCCCTACCCAATCAGCATCAGTAAACACTTTTAAGTCTAGATTGCCTCCAAATTTATACCACAAACCATATTCTTCAGTTCCTTTTAAGTATCTTAAGATTCTTTTGATTGCCATCATATGATTTTCCTTAGGTTTTGCTGAGAAGCTAGCTACTATAGCGACTGCTAAGGCAATATCAGGTCTTTTATGTACTACATACTGCAATTTTCCAATCATAGATCGGTATAGGGTCTGATCAAATTCTTTTGAATCATCATTTTTGGTAAGTTTTAGTCCAGTACACATGGGTGTACCAACTAGTTTTGAATCTTCCATACCAAACTTCTTAAGTATTTCCTTAATGTATTTAGATTGAGTAATGTATATACCATTCTTGCTTTGCTAAATTTGAAGACCAACAAAGAATTTTATTAAACCAAACATAGACATTTCAAATTCTTTGTTCATTTGCTCTGAAAATTCTTTGCACTAATCCTCATTCCCTGTAAATATAGTATCATCTACAAATATTTCTACCAATACAATTTTGTCATCCAGTCCTTCTTTAATATATAGATTGCTATTATCATTGGCTCTTTTGAAATTAATCTGAATCAAATAGTTATGGAGTCTTTCATACCATGCTCTAGGAGCTTGTTTCAAACCATACAATGCTTTGTGTAACCTGCAGACCATGTCCTTTTTATCTGGATCAACAAAACCTTCAGGTTGTTCAATGGAGACTTCTTCATCAAGAATTCCATTGAGAAATGCAGATTTTATATCCATCTGATATACCTTAAATCCTTTGTGTGCTACATAAGCAAGTAGAGTTCTTACACCTTCTAATCTTGCAACAGGAGCAAAAGTTTCTCCATAATCTATACCTTCTTCTTGAGAATAACCTTTACATACCAGTCTAGCTTTGTTTCTAGATACTTGACCATCTTCATTCAGCTTATTCCTGAATACCCATTTTGTTCCAATTACATTCTTATCTTTAGGTCTAGGTACAAGAGTCCATGTTTTGTTCTTTTGTATTTGTTCTAATTCTTCATTCATTGCTTCAATCCAACTTTCATTTTCCAATGCATCTTTGATATTTCTAGGTTCAAAGTCAGTGAGCAGACATGTACCTTTTAGCTTGCTTCTTGTCATAGTACCATCTAATTTTTTTCCAATAATTTGATCTAGTGTATGATGTCTTCTGACATATTTGGCTAGTATAGGTTCCTTGCTTTTTGAATGATTCATGTTGTTGTCTTCTAGGATCTCTTCTTCAAGTTGCTCGGGCTAGGTAGATATTTGCTCAGTAACTTCAGGCTGAGACTCAGTCTGAATTTCTTCCTGTGACTTAGTTTGAACTTCTTCCTGTGACTCGGTTTGTGACTCGATAACTATGCTCAGCTCGGTAGATATAGTTTCCTTATTGATAGTTGTGTCTGCCAATGTTTCAGGTTCAATGTAAACCAATGTTTTGTAGTTCTCAGGTTCCCTTTTGCTTTCTTCTTCAGTCTTTTCTGCAAACTCATCAAATTTTACATGTATACTTTCTATGACTTTGTGAGTAGATAAGTTCAGACATTTGTATGCCTTGCTTTTGCTAGAATATCCTAGGAATATTCCTTCATCACTTTTCACATCAAATTTATTTCTTCTGGATTCTTTTAAGATATAACACTTGCTACCAAATATTTTCATGTAACTTACATTGGGTTTATAGCCATACCATAATTCATAAGGAGTTTTGAATGTGTCTTTCTTCAATTGTACTCGGTTCAAGGTATGAACTGCAGTGCTGATAGCTTCCTTCCAGTACTTTATAGCGATGTTCTTTTCTATCATTAGAGTCCTTGCACAATCCATAATAGATCTGTTTCTTCTTTCTGCTATTCCATTCTGCTCAAGAGTTCTAGGAGTTGATACCTGTCTTTTGATTCCTCTTTCAATGCAAAAGTTGTTAAAATCATGGGAGATGAATTCACCACCTCTATCTGATCTTAAGCATTTCAATCTTTTCCCTATTTCTTTTTCCACTCTTGCTAAGTACCATTTGAACTTTTCAAATGCTTCTAATTTTTCTCTTAAATACATGACAGTCATCATTCTAGAATAATCATCAACGAAAAGAATAAAGAATTTATCTCCAGTATAGCTTTGTATTCCAATAGGTCCACATAAATCAGTATGCACAATTTCCAAAATTTCTTTAGACTGATAGTTCTTACTCTTGAAACTAGTTTTACTCATTTTGCCAATCTGACAATTCTTACATAGACCAGTATCAGGTTTCTTCAAAGTAGGAATGCCTCTAACCTTCTTGAATTTGCTTATTTTTATCATGTTATCAAAATTCACATGACATAACCTTTTGTGCCATAGCCAACTTTCTTCAATTTGAGCAATAAAGCATGAATATTCACTGAGATCAAGATAAAATAAGTTACCTTTTGTTTGTTTGCTTGATCCAATGAGTTTTCCTTTTTCATCCAACAGTCTTGCTTGACCATTCATGAATTCAACCTTGAAACTAGTGTTGATTAGCTGTGCTACACTTAGGAGATTATGTTTTAGTCCTTCAACCCAATAAGCATTATCACATATGAGTTCTTTGGTTAATGAGATTCTTCCTTTTCCTTTTATACAACAAGGTTCATTGTTTCCAAATCTTACATTGCCACTATCACAGTCTTCTAGATATTCAAATTTTGTCTTGTCACCAGTCATGTGGTGTGAACATCCACTATCTATTATCCATATATCATCTTTGCTTATATGAGAAATAAGTGTCATCTTATCTTCATCATCATCAGGTTCATCTTTTATAGCAATAAAGACAATTTCTTCTTCACTATCATCAGAATCTTTAGCCATAAAACATGTTTTCTTACCTTTATCCTTGAATGATTTGAAATTCTTTTCGCCATAGTACTTGTGACTTCTCTTCTCTTCCTTGACTTGCTTGTTTGGGCACCTAGCTGCAATATGTCCAATTTCTTCACATGAAAAATAGATTAAAGGAGTTTTACCTTTATATTTACCTTTCCCTTTAGAGTACTTCTTTGCAAGTAATGCTTCTACAATTTCAAGATCACTATCAGAAATTTCTTCTGATACTTCTTCACTTTTTGACTGAACTTCTTTAATTTTCTTGTTCTTCTTTAGTGAGACCTTGGCCTCAAATGCTGATTCAATATTTTTGGAACTAGGAACATAGTTGTCATAGTTGTCTAATTCAAAGACTGTCAGTCTTCCAACTAAAGCATCCAAAGTTATATTGTGGTTTGTTTCACATCTTCTTTCTTGAATAGCTGATACTCTTATTGCATAGATAGGGAGTAATGTTATGAGTACCTTAATTATAATAGTTTCATCTGAGATTGTTCCTCCAGAAGCTCTAATTGCACTTACACTTGCTTTGATTCTTTCAACATATTTTGCAATGTTTTCATCTTCCTTCATATTCATCTTGTCAAACTGTCCTCTTAGGCTTTCTGCTTTGGCTCTTT
>BSBK01008741.1:0-250000 GCA_027943335.1 Chamaecyparis obtusa | reverse complement strand
TTGCTCAATGATGAGAAGACTGTCTTTTGCTAGGTAATCACCAAATGATCCAGAGTTAAGTGTTGACTGAAGTCAAAAGATTAAAAAATATGAGTATCTGTTTGCTGAATTTTGTGATGTGTCTCTTCTTGATTGGTTGAAAAAATATGAGGGAAATAAACAAGTAAGAAGACTTGACTATAATCTTTGGATCTCTAGAAAAGATAAATTAGAATGTTCTTGTCTTTAGTCGTTCAATCTCTGAATAGGTGAGTCGGTCGGTCTCAAGAAAAAGTTTGAAAAGTCAATTGACTTTAGCAACTGGGGGATTCACTGTGGTCGCTAGATCTCTTGATGGCTTTTTGTCACCAGGTCTCGAGATAAATTCAAAAGGAAATAATTTTATAGTGATTAAAAATAATGACTATAGTCACCAAGTCTTAGAATGGAATATGTAAGTGAACACAAGGTCACCTAGTCTTGAGATAAATTCAAAGGGGTTCAAATTATTCAACGACTATGATATCTGACTATAGTCACCAGGTCTCAAGAAGAAATAAAGTCATTTAATGACTAAAGTTTTCTTTAGTCGACAGATCTCTAAGAATGTAAAGGAGGCACCAAACCTTTTAGTGATTACAAGAATGTCTTGAAGTCGCTAGGTCACCAGAAAGTTAAAATTTGATTACCTGTCATTTTCTCAGCTTACGGCTAGTTAATTGAGTTCTGAGCGTGCCAAGTAATGGTAGAAATGACATAATTATCATCTTTTTGATCTCTAATAGATTGCTACATTCAATTCTTCTAAATAAATATAGTTATTCATCACTCATTTCGAGTTACCAAGCATTCAGAACAGCCAAAGCATAGAATTTCTTGAGATTTTCAGAGCAAATTCAAAATTTATAAAATCCAAAATTCACAGAGGAGTTTGAATTCATAGACAAGATGAGCCAATTATCTATCAGTGGGGTTTCTATCGGTAAAGGAGCTAAGGAGAAATTTAAAGAAAGCTATTCGGATGAATTCCTCACCTTACTGCCATGCTCATCACAGAATAAGAAGGTTAGTGATGAGTGGTTTGTCGATGAGCTTGCATACTGTAGAGATGCTAGGACACTAGATGTCACTGGAATGTGTTTGTTCAAGTACTTTTATAAGAATTATGAGAGTCTGGTCCCTATCTCAAACCCTTGGATGTTGGGGTTAGCAAAATTGATAGTTCCAGAGGTTTTCCTAGACATAGATGTCCTAATTGCTCTATCCCATTGCTATGATCCCCTATCTAGAATAATTAGGAAGGGGGATGGTTCTCCTCTGGTCACCCTTGATCAGAATTCATTCATAAGATATTTTGGTATCCAGGTCTGTATGGCTACTGAAATTACTTTACAGGCCCTGGCCAATAGGTAAGTTAGGGAGGATGTCATTGTGGAAAAATAAATTTAGGTCCATGTGGCCTGGGAGAATAGTAATTACATTGTGCCAATAGCTGGGACAACCCCATTTTTCTATAAGGACCTCTGATTTTATATAAATTATATTGCATATGGATTGTGCAAGGTTCTAGGGGTTGATGGTGGGGAGAGGATCACCTCGGATCTCCTGATGATGGTTTTGGACTCCCAGAGTCTTCATGTGATGAAGGGATATGATTATATAGGATTTATAATAGATGAAATGCATGAGGGTTTACAAGAATTGAATAACCACATGTCTAGTTCTACACCTAGGTTTATGCACTATTCTTTGTTGATGCACCTCATTCTATATTTCAATTATGATATCATGAACATGGAGTGCCTTGAGCCACAGATGATGTATAAGCGACAACCAAATCTAGTAAAGTTTTAGGTAAGGGTTTGGATTCCTTCTTCCTTGAGAAGTGATTTTTGTGTATTTGAAAATTGGATAGTTTGGCCTATCCTCCTCAGTTTGGGACTTCTTTCAAGACTATCCACTAAAGTCCTGCAACTGATAAGGCCTCAACAATTTGTTGATAAGTGGACTAAGGGTCACAATTGGGGAGATATTTACTATGAAAAGGGTTATACTATGATTAGAGTATATGGATGCCCTCAGCCCCCCCACATACTACCATTCTTTGTTCCACTAAGGGTGGCATTTTTAGAGTTCATCTGGTAGCTAATGCTAACTAATAAGGAGCACCTGGCTCCACATAGAAAAGGAACTTTTACTCCAAGGAACTTTAGAGTGCATAGTCTCACAATAGGCAAGAATGCCTTCAGTAAGGTAAATGATTGGTTAGGATAGTTCAAAATGCATGTTGCTTCCCATATATATGTTGATATAGAGGGATTTATGGTTGCTGCCAGGAAATATTACATCCCCAGTATCCTATTCAATAAGAGACATGAGGAGTATCCTGAGGAGGATGTATTAAGAAACATAATAGAAGAAGAGGAAGTGGCAAGAAGATCTAGCTAGATACATGAACTATATGCCATGGAGAAATAGTTAAGACAAAAAGGATTGGCATTTAGTGGCTTCATCCCTAATCTGCCTTATCTCCAAAGGCTTGAACAAATGATGGCCCAATTCAATACTTTGATGAGGATTTTTGAAGATCAAATTGATGAGATAGACAAGAAGAAGGATGTCCACTCTCAGTCAAATGTGATGAAGACAATGATGGTGGATTATTGGTGCACAACATCCCTCCTCTAGAACAATTGATCACTAAAAAACATCAAGCTGGAGAAAATATTATTGATTTGACAGAGCTCCATAGTTCTCAAGATACAAGTGAGCCTCCTACAAAGAAGCAGAGATTATTATTTGGAGAATCTTCTCAAGCAAAGAGAAAGGAAAAAGTGTGAGACCTCTTCATTGGAACTAGTGTCCATCACCACCAGTTGAGAAAGAAGATAAGAGAGGAGAAAAGAAAAGAAAAACTTGAAATAGAAGATGTTGAGTTGCCCTTGGCCTTGTGCCAAGATGAAAGAATGTTAGAACAAGATGCATTCTTGAAGGATGAAAATTTTATAGATTTATATGAATTCAAGAGCTTCTTGATATGGCACAAGCAACAAAATGTTCCATCCAGTGTTCAGATCACTGAAAAGGGTCAAGTGCCTAAGGAAGTAGTACAAACATTAAGACAGTATGACCTAGAGATTGAAAAAATCACCCCATAGGAAGCTAGACAACTTGTCAGAGCTAGCAATATGCTACTTGTGCCTGGGTGGAATTTATATTCAGATTTTATTATTGATCAAATCAAGAGACAGGAGGACATAACTTTATTCTCAGAGACCCAAGTAGGGGAGATTATTAGAGGGTTTGGGTATAGCCCAAGAAATCAAGCATTGGCTCTATGGAGCCTATATCCTAAAGATAAAAGGCCATCAATTTTGAATGTAAAAGAACAAATGGATGATGACAAAACTATATGGTCAATCCATAATATAGGAGACCTTGAGATCTCTCAAGTGTTAACCCATTTTTCTAGGCTTAATGAAGACAAGACCAAGCAATTATCAGAAAGATATGGTTCCTCGTCAGAGGACTATAGTGCACTTTTGAAACATATAGATATTAGAATAATGAAGGAAAAGGCATTGGAGAAGTCTTTGGTAGATTTAGAGCAATAGATAATTGATACTCCTATAGCTACCCCTACACCTCCTGAACAAAAACATTGCTAGAGGGTAAAAGTATGAGTGAAGAAGAGGTTGTCATATAGATTGAAAAAATAAAGTTAGAGAACAATGAGGCTATCCTGCAAGCTTTATTGAAGATCTTTTAGCATAAAATTTGTGCATTAAAGGATAAATCTGATTTGGTTTTTAATGCTTACAATAAATTATCTGAATTGCAGGTAGAGGTAAATAATTACGTCTCAATTTTGAATGTTTATTATGCAACTTGGTCAGCCAGAGCACCACATTTTGAAAGATTGGCAACTGTTCAATCTTTAAGAACTCATATTCTAGAAGTTGTTTTGCAAGTAGGTGAGGAAATAAATAGATTAAAGGCCATATTGCCACTTTTTAAAGGAAAATAAAATCAAATTGAGGCTAAGATAGCTATGCTCAGTACAGATTTCAACAAGTTTATCCCTCCCATTAAAGATGCAGATGGTGTAATGAAGAGCCTCGATAAGTGGAAATTAGATTTTGATCCTTTACTGCCTAGGAAAGAGGCATTTCTAGATGAAATTAATGAAGTAGATGTAGAAAGATTTAATAACACTCTGGATGAAGTCATAAAGGAAGAGATAGAACTAATCAAATTTGTAGCAGATGTCAAGGTAATAATAGATGCCAGATGGGAGAGGCAAAAAGCACAACTGCAACATATATAGAGTTATAAGTGGCTGACAAAGGAAGAGGTCACTACATGGGATGAGCTTACAAAGCCCAAGAAGATAAAATCTACTACAGTTGACTTTGATATTTTGGATGATGAGTAAAGAGGACACTTGGAGTACCTAACACCTAACCTCATGGTACATGGATGATAAGCTATCAGTAAGAATGGTGTAAGTTAGCTGGAATGGCGGTCACCATATCTCACAACAACTCAAGAAGGTATCATGAATATCTACAGACAAAGGTGTCAGTAATCAATGAGCTAGGAAGAAGAACATTCCAAAATATTTTTTTCTTTCCACCACCTGAGGGCTTATTATAATTTTTTTTATATTCTTTTTAGGGTTAGGGCTCCAACCATCCAAGGCTTATTTCATTCTCATTGATAAGAGAATTCCAAGATGTTTGAGCTATATATATAAGTGGTATCCCCATTTTGTAAAGGAGTGAAAAAGGATAATAGAAAAATAGAGTATAATTGCTATAGAGTAGACTTGTAAATTTTGTGTCTGAGCTTCTGACCATGAGTCTTTATATGTAATTTACATGTTCATTTTAATACAAATACACTGCAATTTATGTCTCCTATTATTGTTGTCTCTCTACTTGTATGTTTACTCTTGTATGTTTTATTTGTAAGGCATTTAAAATATACTAATTGTTAGGAAATTTCTTCAATTGATTATGAGTTTCTCTGAAGGAGAGAATTAAAAAATCCTTGTTATCAATTGTAGAGAGTAAACTTATATGTAGATATTTTGATGATAGTAATATTAGATTGATAGAATAGATTGTAAGGCATTCTATTCCGATTGCAGATTGTGTGTAAGGCATACTGTTGTATTTTTTTTAATACATTTGTTAATATGTTTTAGAAAAATAGAGAGGGGGGGAAAATCAGTTGTTCTTAGGTCCAGATGTATAAAAGAAACCTCAAAAACTTTTCTTTAAATCAGATCTAACAACCAAAACCAACTCGGTCATCACTGATTCTATAATAGAAACATATAACATTGCAATCCACTACCTAGCTGTATCTAACTTGTAAAACATAGAAATGTTTAAATCAAAACATTCACACAAGCATTGACACTAGGATTTATAGTGGAAACCCAATCTGGGGAAAACCACTTTGTAACATGCTACTATTATTTTCACTCTTCTGAAGTGAGCTCAGTTAAAAGCCAACCCTGTCAAAGGTTACAATACACATTGTTAGGTGTGACCTGTTAAAGGATTTCAATCACTCTGTTAGAAGTGAGCCTTGTTATAGGACTTACATACATTCCATTAGAATGCAACCTTGTTCAAAGGATTTAAACATATGACTGTTAGGTCAACCTCTATTAAAAAGATTTTGACTGTTATAATGGTTAGAAAGCAGCAGCAGTATTGATCTAAAAAACATACAACTCACTTTGCAAATATCAGATCCAATTCCATACACAAAAGCTAGTTTATTGAATTTTAAACTTTTCCATCTCCATCTATGATCTACTCAGAACTTTTCTTCAAGCAATCACAACACTTCTCCTTCAACCTCTTCTGCTTATACAGTTAATAAAATCTACTGATCTTCCAGCATCCTCTTTTCACCCATGCACACACATACCTAATGTTAAGGTTCCCTTAATAATTCCTCAATTAGGTTAACTCATGTTTTGCTGCTCAATCTCCTTTGTAGATCTTAGGGTTAGATTAGATTCATTGAATCTACCTGCTTTATGTTCTTTGACTCCTTTTCTAGAAACATCTCAAATCTTTTAAAGATTTACAATAAAACATTTTTTAGTGCATTCAATGCTTTCAAACAATCAATAAATAAAGTCGACACATTTTACATAATCCAAGAATTCAACAATGTTGACTCCAAATCTGAATTCTCTTCAAATATAAAAATACTGATGCTCAATCAATACTGTGATCAACTACTCGGTCTTCATGTAGAAAGCTCGGTCATTACTAAAAAATGTTTCCTCGGATTATACTATCTTTCTCAGAAATTAACTGATGTTCGGTCAACACTAGAATTTTGCTCAGCATATACTGACTTGATCGATACTAACATCACTCGACTTAAACATGATTTCTCTATTTTTGCTCAGTCAAGCCTACTAGTTTAGTCTTTAATCTTACTAAGATAAACAATACATTGTCTCATCATTGTACAACATAGTCAAGTACACTTTGTAGTATCAAGATAACTCAACCTTTCCTTAGGTGCTATTGTTACCATCCTTTCTTTCCCTTCTTCACAACAATACAATAGATATAGTACTTTCCTAAGTAGCAACAGTCTTACAAATTAAGGTTTGACATCAATGACAACACAAAAATTTCTTCAATTGTAGTTTCCAACAATCTCCCTCTTTGGCATTGATGGCAACACCATATGATATCACCTGAATAACACATGGATTACCAACCAATTCAAAAACTTATCTATCCATCAGAAAAAAAATTTAATGTCCTTAGCTTCATTATGATTCAGAATCTATTAGCCTCACTTCTTTGACCATCAGAAATATCCAGATCTCCCTCTATGTTAATTGTTCATCTTAGTTCATCATCTCTCTTACTTTTATTTTCAGTGCCATGTGTTATTATATCATCTCAGTTCATCTCCCTCTTTGAAAAAAATGTCAAAGTAGCAACTTAAGCATACATCCATCAGATGTAGATATTATCTATGTAGCTCAATGTTTCTCCCTCTGTCATCTTTCTTATGACTAATTCCTTGTCTTTTCTCTTCTTCACAACTCTAGGCCAGTCCTAAAGTGTGACAATCTTCTGCATCAATCTGTCAAATATTCTACTCTAGCATATTTGATGCAGTGCTCCTAGCTTGACTAGGCAGCCTCAGTTAGGGGAAGGACCCCTAATTGACTTCTCAAATACTCATGTGCTTCTTTAGATAAAGTTGTTAGAAAGAAAAGATCCCCAAGATAACTGAGAGGGGGGGGGGGTTGAATCGGTGATCTGATAATTAAACCATTTATCAACTTCAATATCAACTTCAACATCTTTATACCATATAATCAATGCAGTAACCAACCATAGAAAGATAATCATACATAATGACACAATAACACAAGATATGTTAACTAGGGAACCTCTTGATCAAAGAGTAAAACCCAGTGGGAATGATGCACTAATATGAAAGTTCCTTGTGAAAGGATGGACCCTATTAGGAGTCTTATGAAATACATTTAATACATATGAATCCTTGTTAGGAGATTTTGAATCTCTGTTAAAAGATTCTAACCTGGTTAAGAGTTATGGAAGACAGAAGGACCCACTGCCCAAATAACTTCAAGGCAAGATCTTTGAACTCACTATCCCACAGATCTTAGGATTATTCAATAGAATAATATGAAATATGTTACCTCCTTCATACTATGACAAAACCACACTCTCTACTACACAAGATCACAAATCTAGATCTTTGTACTTCGCAAGTCTTCCTTCACAACTGAATTAGCTCTTTTCTTCGTCTCATGCATATATTCGCATCACAACTTTCACAATTTCATATCACAACTATCACTCTACACTACACAACAAGGAAATCATTCCTTCCTCTATACCACACTCAAATAATTACAAATGAGTTGGCATGCAAATACAAAATAATAATTTCAACACGCTACACCAAAATTACATAAAACTGTCGACTTCTAGATACAATAACTTTCCAAATGTGTGACCTCAAAGTTTGCACTCTGAACCACATCACCACCAATGAGTCTCAAACTTCCCCTTAACTACATAGAATCAGATTCCATTCTAGTTAGGAGATATCCTCTGATTCCCAAAAACCGCTACTCAGGAACACCGGTAGAATACTGCTTCCACCAAAATGCTTATAACTTTCATGAATGAATGAATTTATTTTTTCACTCTTAACCATAGGTTAATAACAGACCAAAGAACATACCATCAACTACACATAATCCCAACTATAATATCCCATGTGTACAAAACAAAACTGTGCCTACTACTCTACTAATCTCCAAAATATCACTGTGTTGACATCAATGACAATCATAGTCATGAATGCAACAACCACTGCTATAGAATGACTACCAAACATCAAGCATTCATTCCTAACAATCTCCCCCATTGGCATTAATGGCAACATAGATAAAAACCATCCAATGTTCCAAAAATCCAATCACTACTGCTCAACTGTTCTACTGCTCTTCATCAATCAAATCTTGCTTCGTTTTCCTATTCAATCTCTCCAACAAATGTAGTTCCTAAATGTTTTTCATGATTCTCTCCCCCATTGACATCAATGATATAAATTCCATCACTATGCCAAATAATAGCTCAATGTCAAAAGACATTGTTTAGAAAATAGATTCACAAGAGTCCTCATGACTCAGCTCAGATACACATACTCCCCCATAGAGGAAGTACCAACATCCAATCCAGAAGAAAGATAGGTGCATAAACCACTAGACAGATGCAACCATCTACATCTTTACTCAGGAGTAGGTTGGGGAATAACCCCAAGCATACCTCTTAGATACTCAAATGTATCCTTCGGCAAGGGCTTAGTAAATATGTCTGCTATCTGTTTCTTTGTGCTAATGTACTCCAATCTGACTTCTTTATCTACAACTTTCTCTCTTACAACATGATACTTGATCTCTATATGCTTAGTCTTAGAATGCAATACAGGATTCCTTGACATACTAACTATACTGGTATTGTCACAATGTATGACAATAGGCTCATCAAACTTAATTCCAATATCCTTCAACATTTGCTTCATCGAAATTATCTAGTTACAATTGTTTGTTCCTGCTACATATTTTGCTTCTGTTGTACTCTGTGAAATACAATTCTACTTTTTTCTTAACCAAGAAACTAATCTTCCTCCAAGAAAAAAGGCTCCTGCACTGGTGCTTTTCTTATCATCAACGCTACCTCCCCAATCAGCATCAGTATATGCACATAGGGTTAAATAATTAGAATTTTCATACCACAATCCATAGTCCATTGTGCCTCTTAAATATCTTAGTATCCTCTTCACTGCTACATAATGTGACTCTATAGGTTCAGCTTGAAATCTAACTACCATTCCAATTGAATATGTTATATCAGGTCTAGTGTGTGTCAAGTAATGCAATCCACCAATCATGGATCTGTATTTCTTCTGCTCAACTGCTAGTGTCTCATCTTTACTAGATAGTTTATGTCCAAGCCATAATTCATAAGGTGTCTTGTTTGTGTCTGCTCTAATTTGTACTCTATTCATTATATATACTATTGTATTCACTACTTCTCTCCAAAATGTGTTTTCCAAATCACTCTCAAACAACATAGCTCTAGCTGCTTCAGTCACTGATTTGTTCCTTCTTTCAACAATACCATTTTGTTCGGGTGTTCTAGGGGCTGAAAAATATCTCTTAATACCATTCACTTCACAAAAGGTGTTAAACTCTTTAGATGTAAATTCTCCTCCTCTATCAAATCTCAAACATTTAATCCTCATTCCTGATTCATTCTAAACTTTATTCTTTATTACCTTAAACTTATCAAATGCTTCAAATTTTTCTTTCAGAAATGCAATCCACATCATTCTTGTAAAATCATCCACAAGAATCATAAAATACCTTTCTCCATAGAATCCTCTAGTCCTAGTAGAACCGCTCAAGTCTGTATGAACAATCTCCAACTTTTTTGTAGATGTGAACTTCTTGCTAGGAAATGAACTCCTTTTCTACTTAGCCATCACACATTCCTTGCAAATCATGTTAGTAGGCTTCATAATCTTAGGTAAATCTCTTACTACAAGTGTAGAACTCACTTTCACAATATTATCAAAGTTTATATGACAAAACCTTCTATGCCATAACCAACTATCATCAATCTTAGTCATCAAACATGTCATCTCAGTAGGGTTGAACTGAAATACATTACATCTGGTTCTAGATCTTGTTCCAATCAAATTTTAATCTTTATCCTTAATCACACAAGTTTTCTCAACAAAAAAAACTTGATATCCCTTATCAACTAACTGTCCAACACTCAATAGATCATGTTTCAATCCATCCACAAAGTAAACATCATCAATATTAGTCTTTCCATCAAGAGTAATAGATCCTATACCTTTAATCAAACAAGGTGCATTGTTGCCAACTCTAACAACTCCTCCATCATGATTTTTAAACTTTATGAACTTTCCTTTATCGCTAGTCATATGATGTGAACAACCAGTGTCTATAATCCAATCAACTTTCTTTTCAACTTGGGAAACTAAGGCTTTTTCTTCTTTAATATCATACTCAGAATTTTCTTCCTTAGTTGCTACAAATCCTATGTCATCAAAGTTAGCATTATCACTATCACTCAAATGTCTTTCAATTTCTACTTCAATTTTTTCATCATTTTCATAATAGCATTCTTTAGGTCTTCTAGGCTTGAAATTGTTTCTATACTTCTTAACTCTCTTAGGACACTTAGATGCAAAATGACCATATTCTTGACAAGTCCAACATTTAAAGATTTTCTTACCATCTGGTTCTCTTTTCACAAGCAAGGTAATACCTTCTTCAATCTTCTTATCTTCATCAGATTTGGATCTGCTACTGCTGGCATAATCTCCATTCACACTTGTACTTCTTGACAAAGTAGGTCTAATGCTAAGAGCACTGAATGTTGTCTCCATTCTAGGTAGATCTCCTGATAATCTCAAATTCATCTCTGTTGCTTCTAATATTCCAAGAAGAGTCTCTCTTGAAAATTTTGGTGTACAAGGTATCACTTGTTCAATCATTTATGTTGTCTGCCTGAATAATGGTGTCAATGTTGTCAAAATTTTCCATATCACTTCATTCTCTGATTTTTCACCTCCACAAGAATTTATTCTTGCAACAATTTCTGACATCCTACCAATATAGCTTCTAACAAATTCATCTTCCATTATTCTTATGTCTTCAAATGCACAAATCCAATTATGTAACCTAACTTTCTTTGCATGTTCATCACCTTCAAAAGTAGAATGTAAAGATTTCCAAATATCATAGTTCTGTCATTCTTTGTAATCAACTAATAACTTGGTCCTAAACACAATAGATGTGTCTTCATCTTTTCTTTCCAGCTGTCAAAATTTACTCCATCAAAATTAGGGCTTTCTTTCCTAAAATTTTCCATAGATCTCCTTTGTTAAACTTCTCTTTCAAGGGCTTTCTGCTCTGATACCAATTGCTAGAAAGCAAAGATCCCCAAGATAACTGAGAAGGGGGGGGGGGTGAATCAGTTATCTGATAATTAAAACATTTATCAACTTTAATAACAACTTAAAAATCTTTAAACCATATAATCAATGGAGTAACCAACCATAGAAAGATAATCATACACAATGACACAATAAAAAAGGATATGTTAGCTAGGGAACCTCTTGATCAAAGAGTAAACCTCGTTGGGAATGATGCCCACAAAATGATGCACTAGTATGAAAGTTCCTTGTGAAAGGATGGACCTTGTTAGGAGTCTTATGAAATACATTGAGTACATATGAATCCCTATTAGGAGATTTTGAATCCCTGTTAAAAGATTCTAACCCGGTTAAGAGTTATGGAAGACAAAAGGACCCACTACCCAAACAGCTTCAAGGAAAAATCTCTGAACTCACTATCCAATAGATCTTAGGATTATTCAATAGAATAATATGAAATATGTTACCTCCTTCATACTATGCCAAAACCATACTCTCTGCTACACAAGATCACAAATCTAGATCTCTGTACTTCGCAAGTCTTCCTTCACAACTGAATTAGCTCTTTTCTTCACCTCATGCATATATTCACATCATAACTTTCAAGATTTCATATCACAACTATCACTCTATACTAAAGAACAAGGAAAAAATTCCTTCCTTTATACCACACTCAAATAATTACAAATGAGTTGGCATGCAAATACAAAATAATAATTTCAACACACTACACCAAAATTACATAAAACTGTTGGCTTCCAGATACAATAACTTTCCAAACGTGTGACCTCAAAGTTTTTGCTATGAATTACATCACCACCAATGAGTCTCAAACTTCCCTTTAGTTTCATAGAATCAGATTCCATCCTGGTTAGGAGATATCCTCCGATTACCAAAAATTGCTACTCAGGAACACTGCCAGAATACTGCTTCCACCAAAATGCTTATAACTTTCATGAATGAATAAATTTATTTTTGTGCTCTTAACCATAGGTTAATAACACACCAAAGAAAATACCATCAACTATGCATAATCCCAAGTGCAATATCCCATGTGTGCAAAACAAAACTATGCCTGCTACTCTGCTAATCTCTAGAATATCACTGTGTTGACATCAATGACAATCATAGTCATGAATGCAACAACCACTGCTATAGAATGACTACCAAACATCAAGCATTCATTCCTAAAAAAATCTTTAGTGAATCGATCTGCTAATTGTTCCTTTGTATTCACATATTCCATTTAGACTTCTTTATCTTGTACCAATTCTCTCAAGTAGTGATACTTGATTGCTATGTGCTTGGTCTTAGTATGCATCACTGGATTCTTAGAAATATTGATAGCACTTGTGTTGTCACAGAAAATAACAACAAGTTTAGTGATTTCTTCTTTCATGCCTACCAACAATTGTTTTATCCATACCAAATTTGAACAGTTTACTGCAGCAGCAACATACTCGGCTTCAGTAGTAGATTGGGAAATGAACTTTTGTTTCTTGTGCTTCCAGGATACTAATCTCTGTCCAAGAAAGAAAGCTCCACCACTAGTACTTTTTCTATCATCTACATTTCCTACCCAATTAACATCTATATATACTCTTAGCTCAAATCTTTCATCCTTCTTGTAATATAGCCCATAATCAACAGTCCCTTTCAAGTATCTCATAATTCTTTTCACAGCCATCATGTGTGTTTCCTTAGGATTGGCAGATAATCTTGCCACTATCCCAACAACTAGTGCAATATCTAGTCTACTATGTACATCATACTACAATTTTCCAATCATGGATCTGTACAAAGTCTGGTTCACTTCTACAGCATCATCATTCTGAGATAACTTTTGTCCAGTAACCATAGGAGTACTCACTGGTCTAGAATCTTCGATCCCAAAAAAATTTAGTATCTCATTAACATACTTAGACTGTGTTATGAAAATTCCTTTCTTCATCTGATATACTTGTAAACCAACAAAGAATTTGATCTCACCAAACATGCTCATTTCAAATTCAGTTTGCATTTCATTTGAAAATATTTTACACAAAGCATCTTGTCCACCAAAAATAATATCATCTACAAAAATTTTTGCCAACATGATACCTTTACCTTCTTCATCCTTCATGTATAGATTGCTTGTGTCATTTTCTCTTGAAAATCCAATCTGTATCAAGTAGTTATGAAACCTCTCATACCATGCTCTGGGAGCTTGTTTTCATGCATATAGTGCTTTGTTCACTTTGCATACCATGTGTCTTATGTTTGGATCAATAAAACCTTCTGGTTGTTCTATGTAAACTTCTTCTTCTAGTATACCATTTAAAAATGCAGACTTGACATCCATTTAATATACCTTGAAATCTTTATAAGCAACATATGCAAGCAGAGTTCTTACTCCTTCCAGTCTAGCTATAGGGGAAAATGTCTCCCCATAATCTATTCCTTCTTCTTGTGCATAGCCTTTGCATACCAGCCTAGCTTTGTTCCTAGTTATTTCACCATTTTCATTCAGCTTATTCTAGAACACCCACTTTGTTCGTATAACATTTTTGTTTTCATGTCTCGGAACCAGAATCCAAGTATCATTTTTCTCTATCTAGTCTATCTCTTCATTCATTACTTGTATCTAGCTTTCATTTTCTAATGCCTCTCTAGTTGACTTAGGTTCAAATTCATAGAGTAAACATGTTGGATCCTTTGTCTTACTTCTAGTCAGAATTCTAGTATGTTTGTCTCCAATTATCTGTTCAGGCTTGTGATGTCTTCTTACATATTTTTCCAAAATAGATTCAGCTCTTCTCTCCTCTATTTCATCAAGTTCCTCAACAAGATTGTCAAATTCAGCTTCTAAATGCTTGGCAACCTCTTCCTGATACTCGATAGCATTATCTTGTCACTTGACATGTTCTTGTTCTCTTTTGGCACTTTTTTCCTAATGCTCGAAAGCATCTTCCTGTCACTCAGTATTGCTTACCTGAGACTTGGCATCAGGTGCAAGTCTGTTACTTGTCTCTTCTTCTTCTTCAATATACAAAAAAGATGTATAATCTTTTGGTTCTCTTTTGCTGTCAACTTCATTTTGTTCTGCATACTCATCAACTTTGACTTTCACACTTTCCACAATTTTGTTAGTGTTAGAGTTCAAACACTTATAAGCTTTACTTTTTGTGGAATACCCTAGGAATATGCCTTCATCACTTTTAGCATCAAACTTTCCATTCCTATTGTCTTTTAATATGTAGCACTTGCTTCCAAAGATTCTAAAGTATTTAACACTTGGTACATGCCCATGCCATAATTCATAGGGTGTCAGATTTGTACCTTTCCTGATCTGTACCTAGTTAAGAGTGTAGACAGCTGTACTTATAGCTTCTTTCCAATATTTCTATACCACATTCTTTTCAATCAACAATGTCCTTGCACAATCCAAGATAGATCTATTTCTTCTCTCTGCTATACCATTTTGTGGAGGTGTTCTAGGTGTAGACATTTGTCTTTTGATCCATCTTTCATTGCAAAATAGATTGAATTCATTTGATGTAAATTCTCCACCTTAGTCAGATCTAAGACATTTTAGGTTCCTACCTTTCTCCTTCTCAACCTTAGCTAAATACCACTTAAAGAATTGAAAAGCATTAGATTTTTCTTTTAGAAACATTACAATCATCATCCTGGTTTGATCATCAACAAATAAAATAAAATATCTAGCACCATAGTAAGTTTGTACACCTATAGGTCCACAAAGGTTAGTATGAACCAAATTTAAAAAAAATTTAGAAGTAAAGGATTTTCTCTTAAAACTTGACTTTGCTATTTTTCCTAACTGACATTCCTTGCACATCACACTCTTAGGTTTCTTCAATCTAGGTAGACCTTTTACTTTCTTCTTCTTACTTATTTCTACTAGATTATCAAAGTTAACATGACATAGCCTCTTATGCCATAACCAAATGTCATCAAGTTGTGCAACCATACATTCTCCTTTAGATAGGTCAAGATAGAACAAATTACCTCTAGTCTGTTCTCCACTTCTGACTAGTTCACCAATAGCATCAAATATTTTAGCTTTCTTGTGATGAAATTCCACTTGGTAACTAGTGTTGTTGAGCTGGGCAACATTTAGCAAATTGTAATTTAGACCTTCAACCCAATATGCATTTTCACAAGAGATCTTATCAGTTAGTTTAATCAAACCTTTTCCTCTAACAGGACATGGTGCATCATTACCAAATTTTACACTTTTACCTCTATAATGATGTAAGGTCTCAAACTTACTCTTGTCACCAATCATGTGATGTGAACAACCACTATCAACAATCCATTTGTCATTCTTGTTCACATAGGAGATTAATGCAATTTTCTCATCCTCATCAAATTCATCTTTCATTGCAACATAGACTACCTCAATTTCAAAATCATCACTATCAGTGTCAGTTTCTTCTTTAGCAATGTAACAAGATTTCTTACCTTTTCCTTTGTAGTCTTTGTACCTTCGATAGCTTATGTCATCTCTTCTGTCTTTGTGTTTTCTTTTTCTTTCTTCCTCTTTATCATTCCTGTCAAGACATCTAGCAACTATGTGACCAACTTTATTACATGCAAAACATATAATAGGGACTTTACCTTTATATTTTCCTTTTCCCCTTCTTAGTCTTCTAGCCATAAAAGCTTCTAGATCTTCAAGTTCTTCATCAGAAGTGTCACTATCACTTTCACTTTCACTTTCAATTTCTCTTATGCAACTTTCTTTTTCTTTCTTTGGCCTATTTAGAACTAATTGTGACTTAAAAGTAGATTCAACATTACCAATACTACCAATAGTGAAGTTATCATAGTTAGAGAGTTCAAAAGTAGTCAACTTGCTAACCAAAATTTTCAAAGTAAGCACATTTACAGAGTTACATCTAGATTCCTGAATAGCTGAGATCTTAATAAAATATATAGGATGTAGAGTTCTTAGTACTTTTCCAATTATAGTTTCATCATCAATAGTCGCATTTGTTCCTCTAATAGCATTCGCAACTTCTTTTATCCTACCACAATAATGTGAAATGTTCTCACCTTGCATTCTCATTTCATCAAACTTACCTCTGAGACTCTCAGCCTTATCTTTCATTACATTTATGTCACCACCATAGATCTTTGCAAGAGTGTCCCACATCTCCTTAGCACTTGGGCAATCCTTAGTGTCCTCAAATTCTAGATAGCTTAGGGCAGATGCAATTTCTAGCATTGGATGATTATGTTCTTTCTAAGCTCTCATTTCTTCAGCAGTCAAAGGTGCAACAGGTGAGACATAGTCATTCTCAATGTAGTACTTTGCAGAATCACCAATACCAGCTAGATGTAGCTTCATCAAGCCTTTCCATGCAGGGAAGTTTTCCTTATTCAACTTCGGTACCTCCTTCTTCTACATCCTGATCACTTTCTTCAAGTGCCTTTAAACTTAATTTCTGTAAACACCAATAATAAGAAACACAGATCTGATACCAATTGTTAATAGGATTTAGAACAACAGAGAGCGGGGGTAAATCAGTTGTTCTCAGGTCCAGATATATAAAAAAAACTTCAAAAACTTTTCTTTAAATCAGATCTAACAACCAAAACCAACTCGGTCATCACTGATTCTATAATAGAAAAATATAACATTGCAGTCCACTAACTAATTGTATCTAACTTGTAAAACACATAAATGTTTAAATCAAAACTTTCACACAAGCATTGACACTAGGATTTATAGTGGAAACCCAATCTAAGAAAAACCACTTTGTAACATGCTACTATTATTTTCACTCTTCTGAAGTGAGCTCGGTTAAAAGCCAACCTTGTCAAAGGTTACAATACACATTGTTAGGTTAGACCCGGTTAAAGGATTTCAATCACTCTGTTAGAAGTGAGCCTTGTGATAGGACTTACATACATTCCATTAGTGTAGACTATGATTTTGAACCTGTTACCTGTCTTGAAAGGCTGAAACATTCAAACATTAGACTAATCTAACATGTTCATGAACTAAAAAATAGCATAAGACATGAAAACAAAACCAAAGCCACCTCAAAATTGTTGCTAAAAACAAGTGCTATAGAGCAAATGTTTGATTTGCTTCAATTAGAGGGATCTGGGTGTGCTCTCAAATGCATGGAGAGGGATTTATGGTGATGCATAAATGATGAGAAAAGCTTGAAATATGAACTAAGATTAATCCATTAAGCTATTCTAAGATGTGTTAGAAAACATGAAAAACATGAAGAAATCTAACAATTAAGATGTATGCTAAGATGATCTAGCTAAAAATGCTCATGATAACAATGCATAAATGATAAAAACTAAGCTAATAATTTTCTCTTGGAAGGAGGAGTATTTATAGGATTTCCTAAGGGCTTGGGTTAGGAGGATAGGTTAGAGTTTGGGGTAAGGTTAGGGGTTGAGTCAAGGGGATAAGGATGAAGACTTTCTAGAAGAGTCTAGGCTTTCTAAGGATAAATATGGAATTTAGGAGATAAATAAAGATTTATTTATCTCAAAAGCTTTAATGAGTTTGAGGCTCATTAGGGGAAGGGTTATCTCCTTGTGACAAGTGTCATAAGGGGATTGGGTTGAAAGATGGGAGGAATGTGCACAATTTGGGAAATGTGACTAAGGTCAAAGGGTGTAAGAAAGGGGTGAGGGGCTTCTTAAATGCACCATAAATGCATGTAAGAGGGATAAGGAGGCCTTAAATGCCTTCAATGCATGTAAGAGAAGCCTCTAGAAGTTTGTTGACTTTGGGTCAAGCTTAGGAGTTGGCTAACCTTGTTTAGGGAATGTGACAAGGTTAGGGGGAGGATTAGGATTAGGATGGGTGAAGAGGTTGGGTTGAGAAGTTTCTAGAAGATTCTACAGTTTTCTTAGGTTTTATGGAATAAAAGTTTATTCATTCCAAAGGCTTTTGGTTTTGGGAATATTTATTAAAATATATTTAATAAATATAAAAATTAAATATTTAATCTTAATTAAATATTTTGAGTTGAGATTAGGGTTAGAAAGGATGAGATTAGCCTTTTAATCGAAATTAAAGAAGGATTAGAAGATTTTGGAAGAGGTTAGTGGTCTTAAGGAAATTGGCCAAGTTTTGGCAAAAAATAAATTAATTATTTATTTTGGGATTTTTGGTCAATTTATTAATTAAAATAATTAATAAATAAGGAGATAATGTTTAAATAAGATTTAAACATTTTTGGGAGGGATTCTTTAATTAAATGTTTTTAATTAAGATAAAAGGATTTAATGACATAAAAATAAATAAATTAATTAAATAAATAATTAATTAATAAATGATGATGTCATCAGAGATTTTTCAAAAAATAAAAATACTTTATTTTCTAAAGAATTTTTAGGTGTCTACATTTTGCCCCTCTTTGATGCGATGCTGCAAGTGGCATGGCTTCAAAGACAAGAAAATAAGATGCCCAAGGCTAGAATTTAGAGGAATGAGGGATTGTGCCCCCTCGAGAAAATAACACAAGGAATAAACGTTGTGAAATTTTCTCGAAAGGAAACAGAGAAGGAACGACTGAGGAAGTAGGGGAGATAAATAACCAAGCTTCCAAGAGCAAAGATGGGTGAATGCAAGATGAGATGGAATGCAAAATGCAAGATGCAGCTATATGAGGATGCAAGATTAATCTATATGATGCAAGATGTAGGGGATTTGGGGAAGCTCCATGCTTTAGATCTTTTAGAGAGCACAACCTAGTTTGATATAGCAATGCTAGAGACCTGCCAAGGATATTGGGATCACGAGGCCTTGTCACCAGTGTTGTATAGGACTGACGCTAAAAAGACATGCAGGGTTGCCCCAACATCATGCATGAACCCAAGAGGAAGCATGGTGGAAACGATGCTGAAGAAACCACAAACACACAACTGACTCACAGGCAGAAGTAAAAGATCAAAAGACCTTGCCCCAGATTATCCTCATTCGCAGCGCACCATGATATAAAGGATCGTGGTGACTTTGAGTAGAGAACAACGAGAAGCAATAAAAGATTAACAAGACCCAAAGGACAAAATCCAAGGCCAAAATGATAACTCCAAAAGACAACCTTTGCCAAGGAGAGAGATTTGATTTGATTGATGGCGGGAAGATTGGTTTGAACGTGTGGAAGGATACATCGACACAGACCTGGTGTGCTTGGTGGAAGATTAAGTCAGACAAGGAGGATACAACTGAGGGGACCTGTGATTAGGCTTAGGTCAAACAAAATAGAAGCATATATCTGTGCGGACCTGATGCTGATGGGGAGAATGCTGTGTTGCTGATTGGAAAATGATGAAGTTCAAAGATGGTCATGATGATCAAGGATAGTCGACAATTGATGTTGCTAAAGTGCGAGGTTGGGTAGGACAAGATTTTTGATCAAATACTGTTGCAGGACTAACAAGGATATGTACAACAAGACAACGACAAGGGATGCCGGACACAAAGGATGGGACCTAAAGACACATATGTACAAATGAGTTTAGGTGGAGACACAAATGACGCTATGGTACAAGACTCAGGATTAGGATGTACAAAGAACCTGGGGATGAAGCTGAAGCTCCAAAGATATGCAGGATGATGCCCCAGTTGGGCTGGAAAGCCAAGACAGACTGATGGAAGATGTGTCCTGAAATGACATAGATTTGGTAAGGACATATCCCAACGATGATGATTGGATTGAGATCAAGGCTTGCTACAAGACTAAGGATTTGGATTGGATGGATTGGCTTGATCTTGGATGTTGGATAGCTAGAGGATTGGAGAGGATTGGAAGATTGCTAGAAGACTGCTATGAATGGTTGGATAAGGATGAATGGCATTGGATTGCAATGAGGGTAGCCTATAGCTAGATACCAATGACAAGGGAAGATACCAGGTGATGGAGATATGGAGGAAATGCTGAGGGATGAGGATGATGGAACTACTAGGAGATTTGGATGGAGGAAGATTTGGATTTGGATGGAGGAATTCTTGAGGATTAGCAAGAGGAATGCTTGGGGAGATTGGATGGTGGATTTTCTTAAGGATTTGGGAGATGGAAGATTTTGGATAAAAGATAGTCTCCAAGGAATATGTCACCAAGGAATAAGATGCCCCCTGCTTAGGATAGTTCATGTATTTCAGAGACAGTAGAATGGGGTATGATTGGATGGAAGATATGCTGACAAGAGGATGAGGAAAGTAGATGGAAGATAGGATGAATGGATTGGATAGAGGATACGTAGCTGAAAGGTGTGATGGATGCCAAGAAGGTGCCCAAAAGCATGTATACCTGGTAGTCTTTGTTTTGTCATCAATATCCAAAGGAGGATGAAGGAGGTGAGAGACAAATGGGATGGAGGAGATGTTGGATAAGAGGTGATAGAAGGGAATGGCCCCCAACTGCAGAAAGGAATTGGGGGGGGGGCCTACGCATGATGCCTGTTTGCTAGGTTTTCACCATGGTACTTGTCCAAGGTGCTTGAATTGCCAAGTTTTCACCATAGGATGAATGTTTTTCTCTTTTCTTTTCTTTTTTGATATTTTTCTCTTGATTTTTTCCAATTTTTATGGATTTTCTAATTTTTCGCTGATTAGATGCTGACCTTCTGATATTTTTGATGTGTTGCTATCTTTCTTCACTGATCTTCTGACTTGTTGTTGATGTTTTCTGATTTTGTTGACCTGCTAATTTCACTGATTTGTCACTGACTTTCTTCATTGATCTTTGTGATGTGCTTGGATGTTGGTACAACTTTGTTAGGATGGAGGAATTTATGCAAAAGCATAGATTGGATTGGGTAGATGGGATATATGGTGGTAGAAATTGTTTGGATGGAAAGATAGAAAGTGATCATGATAGGGAGATGCTGTCAGGACCAACATTGGCACATGTTGTGAGGAAGGTGGATGAAGTGGATAGGACGTGGAAGATAGAGGTGAATGTGATGGAGGATTTACACTAAGAGATTTTGAATCTTTGGAACCCAAAATAGATTTAGGAGATGGAGGAGAAGACTGAATAGCTGGGGGATTAGCAACTTTGGATGCCATTGTAGATGTTTCTTTTAGATGCATTACATCTTTTTGCTTTGGGATCCACATCATTTTTTCTTTAGCTTTGGTGGGCCTTTGTGGCCATTGGTATGCATCAGATTTTGTTTTTTCATTACTAGGCCTTTGTGGCCATGTAGTGGATTTTGCTTGTGCTTTGCTAGGCCTTTGTGGCCATTGGGATGCATTGGATTGCTTGATTGGATTTTGCTTTGGTTGACCATGTCGTTTAGATTGGACATGGCAATCCTTAGATCTTTGTGGATATGTCCCTTTATTCATATTGGATATGGCATCCAAATTGTGGGGAGCATCGGAGTGAATATGAGGAGATGTGCGGGATGGAGGAAATATGGATGGAGAGATGAAAGGAGATTGGTAGATAGGATATGTGGGAATGTGCCTTTGTTGATCTTGACTAGGGATGCTTGGATTTTGGATGAAAGATTGAGTAGGATAAGATGGGGGATGATATTTTGGGATGTAAGGTCCCAAAATGGATTGGGTATGTATAGGATATGTGCTAGAAGATTTTGGGACATAGGGACCCAAAATGGATTTGGAGGATGAAGGAGGAATGTGATAGGTTGTCTTTGGTTGTAACGATGGAGGAGGAGGAATGGCGTTGTATGCTTTGGGAGATGTGATGGTGGGTTTGGAAGGATGCTTGAATTTAGCTTTAGTTGTACCAACCTTTCTGGAGGAAGTGTCTTCTTCTAATGTGTGACCAATGCCACATAACTTTGGATGTTTCTTGTCTTGGATAGGCTGCAGATTTCCTTGTTCATGGATGCCTAGGCCTTTGCCTTGATAATTCCTTTTCTTGAGCATTTTATCCAAACAAGGATATTTCTGACTTGGGGAATATGATAAACATCCAGTTTCTGGTTCCGTGATGGAAGATATAGAACTTATTGCTACTGCTTCAAGTGGACTGCCTTTGACAAATGTAAGTGGACCAAGAGGATAGAGTGCTAGCAGCTGGATAGTTTGGTTTGGAAGATCCTCAAGAGGAGAGGATAGGATGGTGGGATTTTGACTGGGATTCGGGGATAGTAACGGATCTTGAGATAGAGGATCTGTAGGATCTTGGATTGGAAGAATTGGGATTGTAGGATTTTGGATCGGGGGTGATGGAAGTAATAGAACATGTGATGGGGGAAGTGAAGGGATTGGATCTTGATTTTCTTCTACGAGTATTTCAACATGCTTTTGGGAAAGATCTTGACATGATAGGATTTGTGTGGATAGAGTGTTGGGGGATGCATGGATGGAATCTTCAGATGGGGTGGATGGAAGGATGGGAGATTCTATAGCTGTGATGGTAGGAAGAAGGGTGAACTCATGGGGCTCACTGGATGTGCTTTGGATAATGCTAGGAGGAGGTGATGTTGGTGGGGATTGGATGGAGACTTCAGATGGAAGGGACTCAATGATGCTAGGAGATGGAAGAGGATCAATGTACGGAAGATAGATGATAGATGGGAGTGATGGATGGGCCTCATCAATGATGGCTTCACATGAAGGTTTGAGATGGCTTAGATCTTCAACTTTAGGAGTGGGATTTGTTATTGGCTTCCTTGTGAAACTCCTTGGAGACTTCCGGTTTGGAGGAGGTGAGGGATTAGAATGTGTAGAAGATGGGGAGCTTGGATGGTCCTCAAATGAAGGTGGGGTGGAAGATTTTGAACTTGCTTGAGGGGATGATGGTGTTGAAGAGGTAGAGGTGATGGATCGAGGTATGGGATATGAAGCAGTTTGAAGGATGTACTTTGCTTGTGGGAGGGGATTTTTGGAAATGTGGTTTGGAATAGAAGATGGTGGATTGAGATAGGATGGAGGATTGGGGAAAAGGATTGGAAGACTTGGTGTTTGGTTTTGAAAGGGTTTTGGAGGACAAGTGGATGGAGGTTTTAGATAAGGGAAGTAGAGTGAAGTGTTTCGAGGGAATGGTGGTGATTGGGATATGACTATAGCAGGAGATGGAGGTATAAAGGATGCATATGGAGGATGTGTAGGTTTAAGATAGGGATAAGGTGTGGATGGATAAGATAATGGATTTGCCTTGCCAAGGACATGAAAGGGAGTGCTAGTGGATAAGCGTGAAGGCATGATAGGATATTTTGGAGGAATGATTGGATGCTGGGGGATGTTTGGAGAAAACTTGCTAAGATTTTCAAAATATGCATCGTGATCTACAAGGCTTTCATCATCTTTGGGATAGGATGGATTGAGGGGAGAGACATAATAACCAAACTCATCATAATAGTTTTGAGACATGCTGACTTGTGGATGAGTCAGATAGGAATGAAGGATGAAGATGGATTGGAAGACTAAGACTCAGATTGGGATGACTGACAGGATCATACTAGGATTGGATTTGGCTTAAGATTGGAAGAAGACTGACTCTAGAGGAAGACAGACAAGGGGATGGGGGATGACCAAGATGACTTTGCTAACCTAGGATATGAGGAAAGGATGACAAGAATGGATTGAATATGACTGGAAGACCATGATTTGAGATTCTGAAAGCATTGGACATTTTCTAGATTTTGGTAGGATTTGGACTGACATGGCTATTTTGAGTATCTTTGAACCAAGTTGTAGATCAGTTTGATGTTTTCCAATGGCAAAGGATAGATTTCAACAAAGATTTTTGAAAAAGCAATCTCCGCAAGGGACAAAGCAACCTTGTGAGATACAAGCAGGATGACTGACTCTGATAAAGCTCTGAAAGTGTATGTTCCAACAATGTTTTCACAAAGTTTTGACTGTCAAGCACTTCAAGCAGATCTACCTAAGGAAGGTGAGTATCAAAATCACTTGCCCACAGCTTGGTACCCCCTAGAAAGGAATACAAATGGTGAGTAATCTTGAGGTGACCCGGTAAACCCCTTGGAATCGGTTCTTGCACAAGAATTTTGATACTTTCAGATGTAGATAGGGTAGCCTCTATTTTATCAGGTTTTTAGTAGTTCCATGGAGTCTCCATACCCGGTTATGCTGACTACCTGTGACTCACTTAAGAGCCTAGCCAACAACGCTGGGGGAGGAATATTTACCTTTCCCCAGACATTTGCATTTCGCACAAGACGCCCGTGGATTAGGAGATATAAGTGAGTACTTTTTGCCTTCACTTTATTTATATACCAGCCAGGGGGGATACCGGTTTGAGGTCGTTCTCCGAGGAGGAAGCACTTTTCTCCCTGGACAGACCTCGCTAAAAGTAGAACAAGTGAACTTGTCCGAGTCCAAATGTTCCATGTTGCTTACTTTAACAGGATTTTGCAAAAAATGTAAAGCTCCTAGATGCACATCAAGCAAGTTGTTCTTTTTTTTTTTTTTTTTTTCAAATTGATTAAGTGATGTTTGAAAAAAACCTTTGAAATTGAAGACACAAGTGCTTAAGGTTTGATTTGTTCTTTCTCCAAAAGATAAACGATTTGAGCGATTGCAAGTTCTTTCCTTTGAGCATTCAAGATTCAGTGAGCGTGTTGATTTAGAACTTTGAAAGTGCTTTGTTTTAACCTTAGATCATTCAAGATTGAGTTTGTTTGAACTGAAATACAACAAGGAAGGAATAGGGATGCTTTTCTTTCCAATTTAGATCATTCAAGATTGTGTTTGATTTTCAAAATGAAAATGACACTTTAGGACCTAAGTTCATTCCTTTAGTTTCATTCAAGATTTTGTTTTGACTTTTTTTTTTAGACCCCAAGGCAAAGTTCCTAGATTTAGTTTGATGCATGAATTGGAAAAAAATTCAAGACTTTGCCACAAAAAGATGTTAGAATTTCTAGGACTGATTTTCGGAACCCATTTTAGATTTTAAGATGCAAATTTGAGATTCTTTTTAAGTACCCAAAGCTTTCAAGTGTTCCTAATTTTTGCATGAATGCATCTAAAACCTTGATGTTGCAAGGATGCAAATGCTTTGATTAATTTTTCTTGTTTATTAGAACAAATTTTGAAAATTTTAGTCCTTAATGCATTCAACAATGATTTGGGGATTCATTTTAAGCACTAAACAAGGTGTGTATGATTTTTCTTCCTTAAACATTTTTTTTGTTTTGTTTTTTTTTATTAGAAAAATTTACCATGATCCTGCAAGAAGTAGATAGAATAGAAGAAGAGTATAGACAAGAAGAGGAAGAAGAAGTAGATAGAATAGAAGAAGATTATAGACAAGAAGACGAAGAAGAATTTGAAGTGCTTCGTCCACCTATAAGCTTGAAAAATCAAAATGTTTGCAAAGAACCTGTCAAGTGGGTCCCATCGGGCATGCCAGAATGTAGACTATGATTTTGAACCTGTTACCTGTCTTGAAATGTTGAAACATTCAAACATTAGACTAATCTAACATGTTCATGAACTAAAAAATAGCATAAGACATGAAAACAAAACCAAAGCCACCTCAAAATTGTTGCTAAAAACAAGTGCTATAGAGCAAATGTTTGATTTGCTTCAATTAGAGGGATTTATGGTGATGCATAAATGATGAGAAAAGCTTGAAATATGAACTAAGATTAATCCATTAAGCTATTCTAATATGTGTTAGAAAACATGAAAAACATGAAGAAATCTAACAATTAAGATGTATGCTAAGATGATCTAGCTAAAAATGCTCATGATAACAATGCATAAATGATAAAAACTAAGCTAATAATTTGCTCTTGGAAGGAGGAGTATTTATAGGATTTACTAAGGGCTTGGGTTAGGAGGATAGGTTAGAGTTTGGGGTAAGGTTAGGGGTTGAGTCAAGGGGATAAGGATGAAGACTTTCTAAAAGAGTCTAGGCTTTGGATGAGGATGAAGACTTTCTAGAAGAGTCTAGGCTTTCTAAGGATAAATATGGAATTTAGGAGATAAATAAAGATTTATTTATCTCAAAAGCTTTAATGAGTTTGAGGCTCATTAGGGGAAGGGTTATCTCCTTGTGACAAGTGTCATAAGGGGATTGGGTTGAAAGATGGGAGGAATGTGCACAATTTGGGAAATGTGCCTAAGGTCAAAGGGTGTAAGAAAGGGGTGAGGGGCTTCGTAAATGCACCATAAATGCATGTAAGAGGGATAAGGAGGTCTTAAATGCCTTCAATGCATGTAAGAGAAGCCTCTAGAAGTTTGTTGACTTTGGGTCAAGCTTAGGAGTTGGCTAACCTTGTTTAGGGAATGTGACAAGGTTAAGGGGAGGATTAGGATTAGGATGGGTGAAGAGGTTGGGTTGAGAAGTTTCTAGAAGAGTCTAGAGTTTTCTTAGGTTTTATGGAATAAAAGTTTATTCATTCCAAAGGCTTTTGGTTTTGGGAATATTTATTAAAATATATTTAATAAATATGAAAATTAAATATTTAATCTTAATTAAATATTTTGAGTTGAGATTAGGGTTAGAAAGGATGGGATTAGCCTTTTAATCGAAATTAAAGAAGGATTAGAAGATTTTGGAAGAGGTTAGTGGTCTTAAGGAAATTGGCCAAGTTTTGGGCAAAAAATAAATTAATTATTTATTTTGGGATTTTTGGTCAATTTATTAATTAAAATAATTAATAAATAAGGAGATAATGTTTAAATAAGATTTAAACATTTTTGGGAGGGATTCCTTAATTAAATATTTTTAATTAAGATAAAAGGATTTAATGACATAAAAATAAATTAATTAATTAAATAAATAATTAATTAATAAATGATGATGTCATCAGGGATTTTTCAAAAAATAAAAATACTTTATTTTCTAAAGAATTTTTAGGTGTCTACAATTAGAATGCAACTTTGTTCAAAGGACTTAAACATATGACTATTAGGTCAACCTCTGTTAAAAAGATTTTGACTTTTGCAATGGTTACAGAGTAGCAACAGTATTGATCTAAAAAACATAGAGCTCACTTTGCAAATATCAGATCCAGTTTCATACACAAATGCTTGTTTACTGACTTTGAAACTTTTCCATCTGGATCTCTGATCTACTCAAAAATTTTCTTCAAGAAATCACCACACTTCTCCTTTATCCTTTTTTTCTTATACTGTCAATAAAATCTACTGATCTTCCAGCATCCTCTTTTCACCCATGCACACACATACCTAATTCTTAGGTTCGCTCAATACTTCCTCAATTAGGTTAACTCATCTTTTGCCGCTCAATCTCCTTTGTAGATCTTAGGGTTAGATCAAATTCATTGAATCTACCCACTTTATGTTCTTTGGCTCCTTTTCTAGAAACATCTTAAATCTCTTAAAGATTTACAATAAAAAAAATTTCAGTTCATTCAATGCTTTCAAACAATCAATAAATACAGTCAACACATTTTACATAATCCAAGAATTCAACAATGTCGACTCCAAATCTGAATTCTCTTCAAATATAAAAATACTGATGCTCGGTCAATACTATGATCAACTACTTAGTCTTCATGTAGAAAGCTCGGTCATTACTAAAAAATGTTTCCTTGGCTTATATTGTCTTTCTCAGCAATTAACTGATGTTTGGTTGACACTAGAATTTTACTCGGCATATACTGACTTGGTCGACACTAACATCACTTGGCTTAAACATGATTTCTCTATTTTTGCTCGATCAAGCCTATTAGTTTAGTCTTCAATCTTACTAAGATAAACAATACATTGTCTCATCATTGTACAACATAGTCAAGTACACTTTGTAGTATCAAGATAGCTCAACCTTTCCTTAGGTGCTATTGTTACCATCCTTTCTTTCCCTTCTTCACAACAATACAATAGATATAGTACTTTCCTAAGTAGCAACAGTCTTACTAGTTAAGGTTTGACATCAATGACAACACAACAATTGCTTCAATTGTAGTTTCCAATAATATTCATGTGGATTTGTGATACAGGAGCATCCTGGGTGTAAGAGCAATCTTGCATCACCCAAAAATATTTCTATTTTGTATTTAATAAGGGCTATCTTGTGCAGAGTTGCTATTTATGGAAACTTGCTATTTTTAGTAAGTTGGTCTCACGATCTCAGAATGTTCTAATTTTACATGTGGAGGTTCATCTCAGTCATATCAGCCTACCAACAAAGTTTCATGGCTAGATCAGGTCTAGTTTTGAATATATTGAAGATTTTCGGTATTAGCAGCAGGGTACAGAAACTTTGAACTCAGTTTTGAAGGCTTTAGAGGCCTCGAATGAGGTTGAAAATTTGGGTGATAGGTATTTTGCACTGATCAAACCTGTAGAGTGCTTCGTGGCATTTCTAAAATGGGGCTATAATAGTCAATCGGGTCAACGGGCGATGACTTATGGTCTCCGGAAGTTAGGCCACCTGAAATGGCAGAAAATAATTTTCCTTCAAAATTTCTGTTCGGGTTTCAAAAGTTATTTTGAGCTGACTTTCATGTAATAAATTAAAAAATAAAATAATTCTAAGTTTGGTCGGCCCTAAGGGCTAAATTTTTGGAACCTTCTCGGGCGGTGGAAATTGCCTATATAAAGAAGGCCCATAGTGTTGTCTAGGGCAGTTCTGGGTATTGATTTGAGAATTTTTTCCTACAGAATATTGTAAGGGAATGCCCATGTGGCTTTGCATATTGTAATTCTGAAAGTTTGCAATTCCACATTTGTGGAGATAATAAGAAGCCAATTTTCTACTCTTGCATATTATTGTTGTTGTTTCTCTATTTTTGTTATGTGTTTGTGGTATTAAGGGGAGCACCCTTCATCAGGTGGTATCAGAGTAGGAGTTCTTGAGTGTGTAAATAGATCACCAACTGTGAGGCAGTTTGCACCAAGACCGTGGTTAGGGTTTCAGCGTACATCACAAAAATGCCTCCATGAAGAGAACGTGGCGGAAGAGCTGGTGCTGTGACACTTGAGCTTAGAAAGCTGCAGAGACAAGTGCGAGCATTGCAAGAAGAGATTCACAGAGGAATGAATCTAAATGTCAGAGACGAAAGCGAGGATGAAGCCGAAGAAAAATATCAAGAAGGAGAAGCTGAAATTGTGAACCAGGAGGAAGAAAGACTTTTTTGGGTGATTTCCAAGATTGGGAAAAGACCTAAGATTGAGGTTCCTACATTTTTTGGAAATCTTAACCCAGAAGAATTGATCGACTGGATCAATGAATGTGAGGAATATTTTTAGTATGAAGATGTTGAGGATCCTGATAGGGTCAAATTTGCGAAGGCCAGATTGAAAGGTCATGCGAAGATCTGGTGACAAGAAATTCAATTAGAGAAAAATAGAAGAGGGAAAGATAAAATCACGAGATGGGATCAGATGGTGGATAAATTGAAGCGATAGTTCATTCCTATTGATTATGAGCTTGACCTACTAAAGAAAATGCAAAGTTTGAAGCAAGCAGGAAGATCTGTTCAAGAGTATACATAGGAGTTCTATCGACTCCTCATCAGAACAGGTCATGCAGAAGCTGATAAGGAAAAAGTTGCCCGATACCTTAATGGGTTAAGGCCAAGCATTCATGAGGAGTTGAATCTGGTTTGAATGAACAGTATTGAGGAGGCATACCAGTTTGCCCTAAAAGTAGAAGAAAAGCTGAACAAGAAGTTTGAGAGCAGACAAAATGGAAGAGGTCATGGTGGAAGATGTGGTGGACGGTCATATGGTGGTTGAAATGAAGATCTGAAAAAGAAGGATGAGGCTAGTAGCAGTCAGAATCAGAGAGGAAATAATTCCAATCATTTCCAGGATCAGAGTAATAGAGATCAGAGAGGAAGAGGAAGAGGACAAGGATCTGGAAGAGGAGGCTTCTATGGAATATGTTTTCACTATGGAGAAGAAGGTCATAGGGCATTTGAATGTCCCCAGCACCAAGGTAGAACAGATAGGAGAAATGAAGGCCAGGCCAGAGTTGCACATGTAGATGAAGATGCCAAATCCTCAAATTCTGAAGATGCTGAAAGAGGAGAAATGCTAATTAACAGAAGAGTCTTGTTGAGTGGTGAGAATGAACCTGAACAAAGGAGGAGCCTATTTCACACTAGATGTAAGTGTGAGGGTAAATGCTATGATGTGATTATCGATAGTGGAAGCACTGACAATTTGGTGTCAGAAGAGATGGTGACAAAGTTGAAGCTCAAGAGATAGAAACACCCACATCCATATCGGATTGCCTGGGTGCAGGATGACCACAAGGTCATGGTCAGTGAACAGTGCCTGGTAAAGTTCAAGATCGGAGGGTACCAAGATGAGGTACTATGTGATATCATCTCTATGGATGCATGTCATATGTTGTTGGGTAGACCGTGGTAGTTTGACAGATGTGCTGTACATGATAGTCGTGCGAATACCTATTCCCTGACAAAGGATGGAGTGCGACATAAGCTAAAGCCATTGAAGGAGACTGAAGAAAAGGTATGTGGTAATGCAAGAATAACATTTGTTGATGGAAGAAAATTCCTAGATGGTATGAGGTATGAGCATGTGTGTTTTTCTTTAATTCCAAAAGTTGGTAAAGAAGAAGTAGAGGATGTACCTGTAGAGGTTGCAGATTTGTTGAATGACTTTCAGGATATTGTATCTGATAATGTACCTGATGGATTACCACCGGTAAGGAAGATCAGTCATCAGATAGATTTGATTCCAGGAGCCAATTTGCCAAACAAGGTAGCACACAGAATGACACCAGCAGAAAGTGAAGAGTTGAATAGACAAATACACTAGTTATTGCAAAAGGGGTTGATTCGAGACAGTCTGAGTCCCTGTGCTGTACTAGTAGTATTAGCACCAAAGAAGAATGGAGAGTGGAGGATGTGTATAGATTCCAGAGCAATAAACAAGATCAAAATCAAGTATAGGTTTCCATTGCCACGAATGGATGATATTATGGATTGTTTGAGTGGAGCTGTGCATTTCTCAAAGATAGATCTGAAGAGTGGATATCACCAAATTCAGATCAAAGAAGGAGATGAATGGAAGAATACCTTCAAGACAAAGGAATGACTATATGAGTGGTTGGTCATGCCTTTTGGGCTAACCAATGCACCGAGCACTTTCATGCGGCTCATGAATGAGGTTCTGAAAGAATCTCTAGGTAAGTTTTTCATTGTTTACCTAGATGATATTTTGATTTTTAGCAAGACATTGGAGGAACATATGATGCATATTCGTATGGTGTTTGAGAAGTTGAGAGATGAGAAATTGTTGATTAATTTGAAGAAGTGCAGTTTTGTGAAGAAAGAGTCCGTGTATTTGGGATTTGTAGTTTCAGCAGAAGGTCTAAAAATAGACCTAGAGAAGGTACAGGCTATCCTTGAATGGCCTACTCCAAGGAGTGCTACTGAGGTAAGATCTTTTCATGGTCTAGCTAGCTTTTACAAAAAGTTTATCAAAAATTTTAGTAGTATTTGTGGACCATTGACTGAAACAATGAGAGGGGATAGAAAAGAGTTTAAGTGGACAAATGGGGTAGAAAAAAGTTTTTAATTGTTGAAACAAAAAGTTATAGAACAACCTGTTTTAGCACTTCCAAATTTTAATAAGGTGTTTCAAGTAGATTGTGATGCTAGTGGTACTGCAATAGGAGCTATTATGAGCCAAGAAGGTAAACCTATTGCTTATTTTAGTGGGAAGTTAAATGATGCCAAGAGGAAATATTCTATCTATGATCAAGAATTTTATGCTATAGTTCAGGCATTAAAGAAGTGGATACATTATCTGCTTCCTAAGGAGTTTGTTTTGTATACTGATCATCAAGCGTTGCAATATTTGAATAGTCAAGGAAAGTTGAATCAGAGGCATTTGAAATGGGTTGAGTTTTTGCAAAGTTATACATTTGTTTCGAAACACAGAAGTGGAAAGTCTAACAGGGTTGCAGATGCTCTTAGCAGAAGGCAACTATTGTTGACAAAGATGCAGATTGAAGTGGTTGGGTTCAAAGAACTCAAGAATTTGTATCCAGAGGATCCTGATTTTGGTGGAGCTTGGAAAGCTTTTCAAGAGCCTGTTACTCTAGATAGGATGAAATGGCTGGATTTTATCATCCAAGATGATATGCTATTCAGAGGGAGTCAGTTGTGCATTCCATGAAGTTCTATGAGGGAGAATCTCATCAAGGAGAAGCATAGTGGAGGATTGGCTGGACATTTTGGGTCGTGATAAAACTCTTGCTTTGGTTGGTGAGAATTATTATTGGCCACAATTGCAACAAGATGTGAAGAAGTTTGTACAGAGTTGCAGAGTATGTCAGATGGCGAAAGGAGTGAAGCAAAATACAGGGTTGTATTAGCCATTACCTATACCAGAGAAGCCTTGGGAGGATATTAGTATGGACTTTGTTCTTGGTTTACCGAGGACACAGTGGGGACATGATTCAATTTTTGTAGTAGTTGATAGATTTTCAGAGATGACACATTTCATTCCATGCAAGAAGACTAATGATGTTGTTCATGTAGCAGAATTGTTTTTCAGAGAAGTGGTGAGACTACATGGTTTGCCAAAGACCATAGTTTCAGATAGAGACACTAAGTTTGTTGGATATTTCTGGCGTACATTGTGGAAGAAGTTGAAGATGGATTTGAAGGATACCAATTGATGAAGGGTGCTCCCCTTAATACCACAAACACATAACAGAAATAGAGAAACAACAACAATAATATGCAAGAGTAGAAAATTGGCTTCTTATTATCTCCACAAATGTGGAATTGCAAACTTTCAGAATTACAATATGCAAAGCCACATGGGCATTCCCTTACAATATTCTGTAGGAAAAAATTCTCAAATCAATACCTAGATCTACTACCCAGAACAGCCCTAGATAGCACTATGGGTCTTCTTTATATAGGCAATTTCCACTGCCCGAGAAGGTTCCAGAAATTTAGCCCTTAGGGCTGACCAAACTTAGAATTATTTTATTTTTCAATTTATTACATCAAAGTCGGCTCAAAATAAATTTTGAAACCCGAACAGAAATTTTGAAGGAAAATTATTTTCTGCCATTTCAGGTGGCCTGACTTCCGGAGACCATAAGTCATCGCCCGTTGACCCGATTGGCTATTATAACCCCATTCTGGAAATGTCACAAAGTGCTCTATAGGCTTGACCAGTGCAAAAAACCTATCACCCAAATTTTCAACCTCATCTGGGGCCTCTAAAGCCTTCAAAACTGAGTTCAAAGTTTCTGTACCCTGCTGCCAATACCGAAAATCTTCAATATCTTCAAAACTAGACCTGATCTAGCCATGAAACTTTGCTGGCAGGCTGATATGACTGAGATGAACCTCCACATGTAAAATTAGAACATTCCGAGATCGTAAGACCAACTTACTAAAAATAGCAAGTTTCCATAAATAGCAACTCTGCACAAGATAGCCCTTATTAAATACAAAAATAGAAATATTTTTGGGTGATGGAAGATTGCTCTTACACCCAGGATGCTCCTGCATCAATTTGCATTTAAACTCTCTTTCCCATTGGATTAGGTACTAGTTTGAAGTGTGTTTATTATAAAGTTATCTTTCATAGTCTTTGAAATATTAAATTTTATCTCATTACCAGTACTTTTACTTTCAAGAATTTTTTGTATGATTTGAAAGAATTGTATCCAGGTGGTATAGTTCATATTTGGTGATTCCTTCAAGAAAGAATCAAGAGGTTACCCTTCATTGAGTTTAACTCAAAAAAAGAAGAAGGATGAATGTCCTTGTGCCACTGTTCCATGCTATTACACTTGCAGTTTCCATTATTATACTCTATATCAGGATATTATGGGTTGTCTTCAGAGTAATAATGTTTTATTGAATTAACTTGAAGGAATAATAGCATAGCAGTGAAGAACTAATCCACCTTTTGAATGTTTACTTGAAATATAGTAAATCATTATAGGCAATACCCACCTAAGTCCTATGGAGCTTGAAGCAGAAGGAGGATCCTATCCAATCCTCATCAATTAGACTATTTGTTTCAAACTTGGAGCCCTATAAACTGAGAATCAAGCCCAATTATTACAAAGTTTGATCCCACAAGAAAAATCTCTAACAAACTGGTGACTCTACTGGGGATTAAAATCTTTTAAAAAGTTATAAATGAATAAAGGTAAAATGGATTCACCTGGATTTGGATGTAGAGGGGGAAATATGAGATCTATTCTCAAACCCAAATTCCCAAAGAAGAGATCCAATTTGATCAACCAAGAGGTTAATACACAATCAAATCAATTTATGGAGAATATGGAAAAGGAGAGTAAATCCAATATTTCCCTATGAAGGAAATCGTACTTGGAATATAGAATAATTGAAATACAACTACTAACCTCAAAATTAGGGAAAATCTAGAAAATGTTGAATTCTGATGTTTGTGTGCACTTTCTAGAAAATCTTAAACCTGTCCTGGACTGGTAATGCCCAGATAGAGAAAACCAACAAATCTTTCCTCAAAATGGCTCAGCTCAGGTTTGACCCTCATAAAAGGTCAAATACCACATTCTTTATTTGAAGTCCGATTCAAATTCTATTCACAAATCCCGGAAGATAGCTGAAAAGGGTATCCAAATTCACTCTCAAATCTAAAACTCCGCACCTATACTTGCAAGAAAATGGGGTTTTATGTTGTATGGGTGGTTTGCCTTGGTCAAACCCCAATTTAGGAATTAACCTTGAAATTGAATTTAAATATATTGTGCATAAACAAAGTAATTGAAACAAATCACCTTGCTTATGTTGAAGTCCTTGTAGAGGATCTGAATCCTCAAATCCACAAGTAGGAATGCTTCAATGAATGTAGGATGTCTCCAATCAATGGTATTTGATCTTCAACACCAATCTTGACTTGATCTTTGCATATGAGAAGGCTTGAATAAATGGAGAAGGATGGATCTTCAAGGGGGCTCCAAGGAGATTGAATCAATAGCTAACAATGGAACTCTTTGATGAATGAATGCTTGAACACTTGAATGCTTGAAGACTTGCTTGCACTTGAGAGCTCTAGATGCTTGAAAACTTGAGTGTGGATGTGAAAATGAGAGAGGAAGGCCTTCTTTTATAGTGATCTAGGGAACACTCCTCTAGATGGGCCACCTTGGAGAATTAAATCCCAATTAGGTCCTCACCTTTAGAAAATATACCTAGATTAAATGCAATTAAAGGATATACTAGTTTGGAACCTGAAACAGCCGACTAGGAGGCAGAGAAATAAATTTCCCAAAATCCCAAAGCCCAAAAATTAAGGATCTGGGAATTTTGGAGAAAGGGGTCAAAGTCGAGCTCGACCCTAACCTAGTCAAGGTTAACCTAAGACATTGTCCTTTTGCTTAAGTTGACCCAAAACCAAATCAGGAGGTCCCAGGGATGCTTGGAAACCTAGAAATGATGTTGGAACAAGATAGAATGTTAGGAATAGACATAAAATCCTATGATTACTGAGATGAAGGCCAGGAGGATCCATTTCTAAATCCTACCTAGAAAATAGAGCCATGGAAAAGGGAAATTCAGGAGAATCTTTAAGATCCTAACCCTAGTTTCACCTAGAATGAAGAAATCAAGTGTAGGGAAGAAGTGGAAAGCGGGGAGAAAAGCCAAATACATGCAAATACCCAATCAAGGTGCTTAACATGACCCCAAACCACTTACTCAAAGGGCTAAAGGCTCTTAACATGGAAGTGCTTCCATTTTAAGATGATACATTAAGCCTCCACTTTAGCAAGAGTATGGACTCGATGCAAACTCTTGGTAAAGGAGATCAGAATAAAAAGATAATCTTATTGTAATCCAAGGGACAAAGAGAAACCTTAAGCCCCCAGGGACTCAAGTCTTCATAAACTCCTAGATCATAATAAGAGAGACATCTCTAGACAGAGAAAGAAGGTGTGATTACCTCACCCAATGAGAACTTATGTCCCATTGTGAACCACACAGGAAAATGGTGCAATTGGAAAGATGGAATTGAACCGCCTAGTGAATGTGGCTACTCACTAGTCAACCCATCAAGGATTTATCCTTAGGAATATTCTAATCCATAAGAATAAAACCAAAACTAAAAAACAAAAAGGATCTAATCTTAAGGACACTTTCGACCTTAAGGGATCACAATATATGTGTATTTGAAACTGGAGGGATCAAGAGATCCTAAAATATAAATTTGTGCTTTAAGGATTAGTTACTAATCGAAAAAGTGAAAAGAAGTATCTTGAAAAATGTGTACATTTTGAAAAGTGCGTGTGTGCAATAGGTGAGAAAAGCGTATGCCCCTACGTTAAAGTCATTGCTAACACTTTAACAAGAGCAATGGCTTTAACAAAAACATAAACAACTCCACTGATTACATTTCCACATCAAGATGCCCCTAGACAAAGACAAATCAAGGGAAATATCATAGAGACATACAAAGAACACGGAAGGGATCTACCTACCATGGGGTCAGTATGATCATAAGATAATATATATATGATATTATTGCAAATGAATTGACATCATTCCCTAAAGAAAGTAAAGCTACAATCACAAAGGAGGAAAGATCACATAAGATATACGAAGGAGAATCTTTTCAGACCATGACATGGAGACCAAAAATAATTAGTGCTACCATATCTCGAATCCAAGCAGATTACACAAGGAAATATTTATGAACAATAGCACAATTACAACATAACATTAAACAATGCATAGAAGAATAGAGATACATATAGAGGAATTTGAACAATAGTTTTGATTCCTTTATCACCTTGTAGTAATAGAGTAACAAGGATCATATAAAAGAATCTAACAACATTTAGAAAACATAGTATGGGAGAAGCATAGTACATCAGGAAAACACATAACAAAGCTACCACGAAGGACAAGCTGATCAAGCATGCCTCCTACTTTCCCCATCTTTCTGTATATCATTTAGGGTAGGTGGGCAACTCGCAAGAGGGACTATATCCAACATAGTAGGAATGATAGCTAGTTCCAAACAAGGATCCTCTTGAGAATCACTATGTCCGACACTAGATGTAAGATTCAATTGTGATGAAAGCATATTAGGTAAATCAATGTCAATGTCAATAGTCTCATATTTATCATTAACATTATCAGTATCATCAAGAGTATCTTCTTCATCCAAATTAATCAAAATAGGATCTAAGATACGAATAGAATCATCATAATCATGCATGTGAACATCATTATTAGTAACAACATCTTCTAACACATTATGTATAGGTTTATCTGAAGAAATTAGAGATTGATTAGCTTTAGTATGAGCACGATGCTTTTTACGACGTTCATTAGCAGATCGGTTACATTTCAATTTAGTTGAGATGTGTTGAGAACTAGGAGGAATAATCACAGGATCCTTCATAGGTTCTTTAGGAAGATCAATAGAAGTTTTTTCCATAGGAGAAACAATCACAGGAGCTTTGATAGATTTGAGAGGAGGAACTTGATTAACAGATCTAGAAGCCATAGTTAAAGGAGGTATTGAAGGTGTAGGTAAAAGACTAGGATTAAGATCCATAGGAGGTATGCTTAATTAAAGAATCTTACAATGTTTATAGGCTTGATATGATTGAAAAAGATTATCAGGGTGAGGAGGACATGAATTAGGTAATGAAGGCCAAAAGAAATCCAAAGCAACACAATCTCTAGGCCTAGAAGGTTGATATAGACTATGATTGATCATCTTCACTTTGCCATCATGAATGAACTTAAGACACTTATGGATAGGTGAAGAAACAACATGCATGGTAGTTAACCAAGGAAAACCTAGCTTAACTTGAAATTGATCAGAAGTAGGAACCACAAAAAGGTAGTGTTCACAAGTTTTCCAAAAAGTTCAACCGACAAAGTAATAGAACCAAATGAGGGATAAAGAAAACCATTGCAAGTTTGAATCCACACATCTGATGTATCAATGAAGTCACATTGTAAACTTTTCATAAAAAGATTTTCTTCAGTGATAATATTAACTAAGGAGCTAGAATCAACAAGACAACCATAAGTAGGTATCTTAGCAACCCTAGTAGCAATGTAAAGGGCATCGTCAAGAGCCTTAATAGTCTCAAAGTCATCAACGGTAATCAAAAGTTCCCGAGGTCTTTTATTCTTGAATTATTGTCAAGGTTTAGGTTGAGGTTTCACTTTAGGTTTAGGTTTATCTTGAGGTTGAATTTGAACTTGATGTGAAGGTTGAGGTGGAGATAGAGATGGATCAACATGCTCCACTTGATTAACGACATGATTAAGATCATCCATCTTCGAATCATACACAAGTTCTTGAGTAGATGGTTGAGAAATAGTATTAGTATAATGCGCAGGTAAGGGATTTGTATAGATTTGAAGGTTCTGATTAGGAGGAGATACAGATTGATTCCCACTACTATCCATATTATCAACAAATAAGGCTTTAGCATCAAAGAGATCTTGGACCTTATGTTTTAAAGAATAACATCTTTTAGTATCATGACCATTCTGATAATGATATTGAGAAAAAAGCATTTTGATCAAAAGATTTAGATGAAATCATAGTAGGTAAAAGAGGTCGAATAGGAGGTAAAGTAATCATATTAGTAGCTAACAACCTATTCATAATAGCATGTAAAGTTTCTGAAAGAGGAGTAAATGTATGATTTAATCAAAAAGTAGTGGATGCAGAAGTGGCATTACGAGATGCAATAGCAACCTGATCAGCAACTGCATTCGCTTGTTTGTTTATCTTGACATAATTGTTGAATTTTTGAAACTTGTTTAGATTAGGAGCAGCATCACTCTTATCAATGGGAACAATAGTGATTGGAGTGTTGCTCTCAAACTAACTCACTTGTAATTGATAATGATGAAGTGCTACAAAAAGTTGTTGAAAAGTGGTAAATTCAATAAGAAATTTTTTATCTCTAATATCCTTTTGGAAATTTGAAATAAACATATGTTGAATATCAATATCAGGAACATGATAGGAAATCTGAGCATGCAAATGCTTAAATCTACCCATAAATTCAGTTAAATTTTCTTTAGCACTTTGTTTACAATGCATTAAATTAGTCAAAGACACTTGCGGGCCAATATTGTTTTGAAATTGTTGAATAAAGGCATTAGCAAGTTGTGGAAAGGAATCAATGGAATAAGGAGGCAAGGAACAATACCATTGTAAGGCCTTGTCACGAAAGGTTTGAGAAAATAGTTTGGCTAAAATCCTATGGTCATGAGCATAATCACTACAAAGGATTTGGAAGGTTTTAACATGATGAACAGGATCTCCCTTTCCATTATAATTCTCAAGATGAGGCATCTCACCTTGTTGAGGAATAGGAGTATGAATGATATCCCGGGACAAGGGACTTCCCATGTCACATGTAGGAATACTAAACTTATTTTGAGTTAAGGAAGCAAGTTGTTGTTGCAAGGATGATACAATTTGAGCCAAACTGATAATTGTTGAATCATTAGAGGAAATAGGAAGAGTAGCAACATTAGACACACTAGGTAAAGTGTAAGAAGCTGTAGGAATAGAAGACACAACTGGAGGAACACTAGGAACTATAGTTGGAAGCAGAGTGGAATAAGTGAAAGGAACATTATGATATGAAGGTTGTGATGTAGGAAGAGACACATGAGGAGCACTCATAGGAATAGAGGGAACCGTCACAGTCACCAAAGAAGGAGTATAGATAGAAATACTAGGTAAAGGATTAGAAGGAGGTTCAACACTAGTGATAGGTGTTGGCAATTTGGCTAATGTGGATGCATAGATGTTGTCATTATGGAAACATATGATCTCTATTGAGAGTGCAGAATCTGGAATGCAAGTATGGCAAGTTGAAGGAAGAAATTGTCTAAGTATGGATACAGTGATCCTGACAGAGCACCCGATGAAGATTTAGTTGGCGACATCCACTGGAGCAATATTTTTGTTTGCGTAGTTAACTGAAGCTTCTACAAAGGATGAGGATACCCCATTTTAGTGTGCACAAAGTTTGGAGTAGTACAAACAAAGTTAATCAAAGTTTACTGAAGACAGTTTTTGCAGACATAATAGTTTTGGAGACAGTATTAGTGAAAGAGTTAAGGGATTATTTTTGCTTTTCAAAATAATGACTTAACATTATGAAGGGATGACATCCTAGATGTTTACTCTTGGATAAAGATTTTGGTAGCCGACCATGTAAAGTTATTAGCTGTAATAAATCATATATCAGGCATACTTGAAATGTAATGAAAATATAGTGTGATATGTAAAAAGAAAGAAAAGATAACTTGTGATAGTTGTATATTATGATAGCAGCAAAGGCTATTGATGCAAAGTTGTAAGTAGTACCACATTACAGTCAAAAACATTTTGTATTACATGTTTGGGCAGTGAGCTTAGCTGGTGATCAGGTTTTGTAATCTAACTCCTAACAGGGTTAAGGCTTCTAACAAGGCCTAAAGTCCTTTAACCAAGATAGATCTACTAAATATTGTAAATTGACTCCTAACAGGGTCCAATATCACTAACATGATACTTTTGATTAGTGATCTTTGTGGGTACCATACCCACCGAGGTTTTCCCTTGGCCAGGGTTTCCTGGAGAACATATCATGTGTTATGAGTTCTTTCTATTTACTGCTATGTTTGTTAATTAGCTTGATAATCTTTGTATGCACCAAAGTAATCTGTTATATCCATAAGTGGGTAAAAGAAAAAGTTTCTAAAATACTGATTCACCCCCCCCTCTCAGTATTTCCTATTTCTAACAATTGGTATCAGGATGAAGATCATTTGAAGAGATTCTTGAAGTCTCTTGGAACTTTATTGAGAACTAAGAGAAGCACAATCCTTATAATGGGAGGCAAAAAGGAGGACTGTATCAGAATCAGTTCCAGCAAAGCAGTCAGTTAAAGGCAAACAAATTTTGACAGAGGCCACTTCCTCTAGTGCACCTTCTATAACAATTGAAGACATTAGTGCACCTAACAGTAAGAAGAGGCATATTGGTTCAATGTTTGAAGACCTTGGAAGAGAATTTGAAGATGATGATCAGCTTGAGTTCATCACATCTCTGAATAAAATTATTGGAAAGAATAAGAAGGTGAAAGACCTTGAAGGAAAAGTTAGAGTTTTGATAGAGAAACTTGAGAGTGTGATCAACACTAAGGTATCTGAATCAGATCAACTTGAAAAAGCTAAAATAGTAATAAACTCTTTTGACTCTGAATTTTCTAACTTAAAGGATATTGCTAGAATAAAAGTTCAGGAAGACTTTGAAGTAGAAATGCAATAAAATTTAAGTGTAAATATTTGAAATGATATTGGTAGTTTGGATGTATGCATAAAGAATTTGAGCAAACATTTTGAGACTGGAAAGAGTTTGTATATACAATGCACAAAATTAGAAATCCTAACAGCTAAAGAAGATAAGAAGATCAGAGAGAAGATAGATGTAATTACAACTGAAACAAACACCTTGTCAAGCCCAAATGTAAAGATAAGTTCTGTAGAGAAGAGCATAAGGAAGTTAAAAGATGAAATCAAAATGTTAGCAGAGGAGAAGAACAGAAAGATGATTAGGGTTAACATCTTCAGAGAGCACATCTCAATCAAGATATCAATTGTTGAAGACCAAATTGAGTAGTGTCTTTCAGCAAAGACATCATTTCAGAAGTTTAGCTTCAATTCCCTGCAAGCTTGTCAGACAGCAGCATACAGATTGAGTACTCTACTCAATGTTGTTGAATCCATCAAGAAGATATGGGAGAAAGATTTTGAATCTTGGAAGTTAGAATTTGGTGACTGTGTTGCAAGCCTACCGGCTTTGCAATAGTTGTTAACAAGGTATAAAGTATTTTTTTGAAATTTTTGTACACCCTATCTTTGTCATTGTTGTTAAAGGGGGAGAGATAGTAGAAAATTGAATATATGTTGAGGAAGGATACTCATAGGGGGAGCTATTCTATGGAGTACAATATTGTTTATGTGTTGTATAACTTTTGGCCACAATTTTGTATAAGTGTTTTCAAAGTTTTGTTTGCACACTTAGCCAATTTTCCCATATGTTGCCACCAATGACAAAGGGGGAGATTGTTGGAAATTTGGCTAATGTGGATGCATAGATGTTGTCATTATGGCAACATATGATCTCTATTGAGAGCGTAGAATCTGGAATACAAGTATGGAAAGTTGAAGGAAGAAATTGTCTAAGTATGGATACAGTGATCCTGACAGAGCACCTGATGAAGATTTAGTTGGCGACATCCACTAGAGAAATATTTTTGTTTGCACAATTAACTAAAACTTCTATAGAGTATTGAGGATACCCTATCTTAGTGCGCATAAAGTTTGGATTAGTACGGACAAAGTTATTCAAAGTTTACCAAAGATAGTTTTTGCAGACAGAACAGTTTTGGAGACAGTATTAGCGAAAGAGTTAAGGGATTATTTTTGCTTGTCAAAATAATGACTTAACATTATGAAGGGATGACATCCTAGATGTTTACTCTTGGATAAACATTTTGGTAGCCGACCATGTAAAGTTATTAGCTCTAATAACTCATATATTAGGCATACTTGAAATGTAATGAAAATATAGTGTGATATGTAAAAAGAAAGAAAAGATAACTTGTGATAGTTGTATATTATGATAGTAGCAAAGGCTATTGATGCAAATTTGTAAGCAGTACCACATTATAGTCAGAAACATTTTGTATTACCTATTTGGGCAGTGAGCTCAGCTGGTGATCAGGTTTTGTAATCTAACTCCTAACAGGGTTAAGGCTTCTAACAAGGCCAGGACAAATCTACTATATATTGTAAATTGACTCCTAGCAGGGTCCAATATCCCTAACAGGATACTTTTGATTAGTGATCTTTGTGGGTACCATCCCCACCAAGGTTTTCCCTTGGCTAGGGTTTCCTCGAGAACATATCATGTGTTATGAGTCCTTTCTATTTACTGCTATGTTTGTTAATCAACTTGATAATCTTTGTATGCACTAAAGTAATCTATTATATCCATAAGTGGGCAAAAGAAAAATTTTGTGAAATACTGATTCACCCCCCCCTCTCAGTATTTCCTATTTCTAACAATAGGAGCAGTGAAACCTAAATCTTGGGCCTCTTGAGTTAAAGGTTTAACATTGGAATGCACAAGATGAGTAATACCATGCAAGAGGTTAACACCTTGATCACTATCATGGATAACTTTCTTAAGAGCCTCTATAGCTTGAATATAATCTTGACCATGGTTTTCTTGAAGAAGCCAATTACCCATTTTATCAAGTTCAGTGGAAATTTTTTGGACTTGTTCAATAGGAACTCTTAAAGAATCATCCTCATCATGAGATGAGTGAGAAGAGTTTTTCTCCATAGTAGGATTGGAATCGTGAAGAATCAAATTATCATCAGGGATCCTAAGGAAAGGAGAAGAAGATTCAGGATCAAAGGCACCCATGAGTCTATGACTTCTTCTAACCGGAATGTTATAAGTAGGACTAGTGGTAGTAAAGCTCATAAACAAATAAATGAACTAAACTAAGAACACATTAAGCATGAATATGAAATCTAATTAGCATGCAAGATCAATCACAAAGGACAAATCTAATACTAACAAGATAAAAGGGAAAGCACAATAAAGCATCCAATTCCACAAAAGAAAAGAGAGTAAGTAAGTTGGGTTCACCAAAATGAATAGAGGTAAAATGGATTCACCTCTATTTGGATGTAGAGGGGGAAATATGAGATCTATTCTCAAACCCAAATTCCCAAAGAAGAGATCCAATTTGATCCACCAAGAGGTTAATACACAATCAAATCAATTTATGGAGAATATGGAAAAGAAGGAGAGTAAATCCAATATTTCCCTATGAAGGAAATCATACTTGGAATATAGAATAATTGAAATACAACTATTAACCTCAAAATTAGGGCAGATCTAGAAAATGTTGAATTTTGGTGTCTGTGTGCACTTTCTAAAAAATCTTAAACCTATCTTAGAATGGTAATGCCAAGATAGAGAAAACCCATAAATCTTTCCTCAAAATGGCTCAGCTCGGGTTTGACCCTCATAAAAGGTCAAATACCACATTCTTTATTTGAAGTCCAATTCAAATTCTATTTGCAAATCCTAGAAGATGGCCGAAAAGGGTATCCAAATTCACTCTTAGATCCAAAACTCTGCACCTGTACTTGTAAGAAAATGGGGGTTTTTGTTGTATGGGGGGTTTGCCTTGGTCAAACCCCAATTTAGGAATTAACCTTCAAATTGAATTGAAATATATTGTGCATAAACAAAGTAATTGAAACAAATCACCTCGCTTATGTTGAAGTCCTTGTAGAGGATCTAAATCCTCAAATCCACAAGTAGGAATGCTTCAATGAATGTAGGATGTCTCCAATCAATGCTATTTGATCTTCAACACCAATCTTGACTTGATCTTTGCATATGAGAAGGCTTGAATAAATGGAGAAGGATGGATCTTCAAGGGGGCTCCAAGGAGATTGAATCCTTCAATAGCTAACAATGGAACTGCTTGATGAATGAATTCTTGAACACTTGAATGCTTGAAGACTTGCTTGCACTTGAGAGCTCTAGATGCTTGAAAACTTGAGTGTGGATGTGAAAATGAGAGAGGAAGGCCTCCTTTTATAGTGATCTAGGGCACACTCCTCTAGATGGGCCACCTTGGAGAATTAAATCCCAATTAGGTCCTCACCTTTAGAAAATATACCTAGATTAAATGCAATTAAAGGATTTACCATTTCGGAGCCTGAAACAGCCGACCCGAGGGCAGAGAAATAAATTTCCCGAAAGCCCGAAGCCCAAAAATTAAGGATCTAGGAATTTTGGAGAAAGGGGTCAAAGTCAAGCTTGACCCTGACCTAGTCAGGATTGACCTAAGACATTGACATTTTTCTTAAGTTGACCCAAAACCAAATCAGGAGGTCCCAAGGATGCCTGAAAACCTAGAAATGATGCTGGAATAGGATAGAATGTCAAGAATAGACATAAAATCCTATGATTACTTAGATGAAGGCCAAGAGGATCCATTTCTAAATCCTACCTAGAAAATAGAGTCGTGGAAATGGGAAATTTGGGAGAATTCTTAAGATCCTAACCCTAATTTCACCTAGAATGAAGAAATCAAGTGCAGGGAAGAAGTGGAAAGTGGGGAGAAAAGAAAAATACATTCAAAGACCCAATCAAGGAACTTAACATGACCCCAAACCACTTACTCATAGGGCTAAACACTCTTAACATGGAAGTGCTTCCATTTTAAGATGATACAATAAATAACACAGGTTTCAACTAGAGTTTGAATCCTAGCCTACTTATTTCATACCAGTTAGTCACCACTAAAGATTAGAGTTGTCCCTTTATCTCTGTATATATTTGGTCCTTTTAAAGTTTTTCTCATATGCTTTCCAAGGATAATATCTCCAAATTCCCAACCAAATATGGTGGCAACTCTCTACAAAATCTTTGTACCAGTGCTCAAATAAGACATTCATTATTTTACCATGAGCCATAGAAATACAAGGTCCTAGAGAAAAGAGCATCCTAAAGAAAATTTAGAAGAATAAATTCCATCTACTTCAAGGAGAAATCAAATGAGGAAGGAAAGAAACAACATTGACATGTCTTTCACATGGAAATAAAAGGGAAATGTGAGGACAAAGGATCTAGTTCAAGCAAATCAAGAGGGAAATACATCAGAATATGAGGAAGTGAATTGATTTAGGTGTAAACTAGTATTAAGATTACTATTCACCTTCTAAAAAGGATGGAGGAAGAGCACAACCTCACAAAAGAGGAGTCCCTAGGAATAGTAGAAGATCTAGAAGCCAAAGTAGGAATAGACATGACTTTGTTCCTTCCTTTCCCCCTAGTTCCTCCTTATAGGGTCACCAAGTGCTTAATGACCACCAAGAGGAAGTCCTTGCCCAAAATTCTTCATTAGAAATGACCCTATCAGAATCTAAAGAAATCTTTGAAGAAGTGTTTTAACTAGAAAGAAAGATCCAAAAAAAAGCTGAAATAAGGCAAAAAAGAGAGAAAGAGAAAGAAGAAAAGATTAGACATGCTGTGATAAGAGCTGAAAAATTGAAGAAACAATTGTTGGATTATAAAGCTATAAATTATATTCCCATATCAGAAAAAATAAAGGAACAACCCATTATTCAAGAAGTACATGAAATAAGAAACCCCAGGGATAAGGGTAAACAAAAGGCTGTAGGAATTTCAATTAGTGTACCAAATCCTACCAAAATTTTTTTTGATCAAGCAACAAGATTAGATACTGACCTTGAGAAGGCCAAAAGAGAATAGGATTTATTGGCTAAAGAATTAGAAAAGGAAGAGCTAGAGGCTACTGCAACTGAGATGAAAAGAAAAATTGAGTTTCTTAGACAATTTTCTGGACTTACCAATATAGTTTCCACTTCCTTAGTACAAGGTGCACATGTTTTGAATACTTCCAAAACTATCCCTTCATCGAGTATCCCCAAGGCTTCCACTATTTCAAATATTCAAATATCTACATCCTTAGGTGCTGGCCCATCTCAAATAGGATCTATTCATGAGCAACACAAGTAGTTTGTTTTTATTGGAATTCTTGGATACCCTAATCCTATCCCTGATGAAATTAGGAAAAAACTCACAAAATTCACTGGAAGTAATGCAGTCACTTGTGAGGAACATTTGAAGAGTTTCATTGATGTAATAGATGACTACAACATTAAACTTGATGATGTAGTTATGAAACTTTTTGTTCAATCTCTGACTAAAGATGCTAGAGATTGGTTTAGAAATTTACCTCATGCTAGCATAAGTTCATGGGAACAATTCAAGAATTATTTTAAAGAACAATATGGTGATAAGACCAATCAAGGTTTCATGATGAATGAGTTCAATAACATCAAGCAAAACCAAATTGAGGCTATTGTTGAATTTAATGTTAGATTTTAGAAAGCTATGCATATACTATTACAAGTTATTAGGTTGGATGACAAAATATGTTTAGTCACTTATTTAAATGCTTTTGATTCAAAGATGTGGTATCTTTTGAGAGACAAAAACCCTAGAAACCTCACAAAGGCCTCAAATTGGCCATTAATATAGAAAGAAATAGGAGAATATCAAGAAAATTGGGAAGAAGGGATGATTATAAACCTCAAGTTTCAAATAGAAAGGAAACATGGAAATCTGATACAAAACCAAAAGAGGAAGATAGCTTTAAAAAAAATTTGAAGGCTATAAAAGATTTGAAACCTAGTGAAAATAGAAACAATAGAATGCCAAAAAATGATAGACCATCTTTTAATAACTTCAACAAGTTACCCAGAATGAAAAACTATCCCTATAACACTTAGTGGAAGGATGGAAAATCAGTGCTTCCTAAAAGAAGGGATAAACCCAGTGATAAAACTCATAACCTGTTACACAAAAAACACAGTGAACATGAATGATGATTTTCCATGGGGTATTGTTTTTCAATCACCTCATGACCCTTATTACTATGCAGTTGCTCAAAGTATCTCTGTAGATGGAGAATAAGAAAGTAATGATGAAGAGTCTTATGATGATCAAGGGTGTGCCATGACTTCTTCATGTATGATTGATGAAATAGAATCTACTGAAGAGGATGAGGGTCAAGATGTTTCTAGTTCACAAGTCAAGAATGAGTTCTACCATTAGCAAGTTTTTTCTAATGAGGAAGATAGTCAGTTAGATAAAGTCTAGTGCAATACTTTGAGAGATGATGGATCAGTTTTGTTGAGAAGGCCTTCTAATGAGGAAATTGAACAAATCACAACATATATGGTTACCCAAGCCAAGATTAATTATAATTTAAGAAATAGGGTGGTGGGTGACACAAATCATAAGCTAACTGGTATATTCATCAAGAAATTAGAAAAGGATGTGAAACAATCTTAGGATAAACATAAAGCTATTGAAGTTGTCAACAAAACTAAGATCGAAAAGAATGTCACTTTTGCTACCCCCAATATGAATTATAGAGTGAAGGCTAAACCCTTGGAGGAAACTATCATTTCTACCCAAAAGGAGGTTTAAACACAAAACAAGGATCATCCTGGCCTTACTGAACATGAAGAAAGCAAGGAGGTTACTTTTGTTAAACAATATATAGTTGACCCAAAATAATCTTGTTGACATGAGTAAGTTGTTATCACAAATCACTATCAAAGTTCCTTTGTTAGAAATGATGAGAATAGAGGAATACAAAGAGAAAGCCTTAAGTTGGGTGAATGGAGTCACTCCTACTGATACCCAAAGTGCTACTAAGGCTGATAAACTAATTGCCTTAGTAAATGACTCAAATGAAAACCAGTATGGGGAAATTATTTCTGAGATTCCTCAAATTTATTTGGATACAAATGTTGTTAGTAGTGTGTCAGGAATAGTTTATGCTTTCTTTCTATCTTTGGTAGTAAATGGGAAGCTTTTAAAAAATTGCATGATTGATTTAGGAGCTTCTAATACTGTTATGACTATAGAAGTAATGAGGTCTCTAGGATTGAAAGTGGATATACCTCATGGAAAATATCAGGCCATGGACTCAAGAGAAGTGCCAGCTATTGGTACTATTAAAGCATTACCTTATAGGCTAGTAGCTTACCCAAATAGGTTGTTAACTATGAGTGTCTTGGTGGTTGATATCCCACCTCAGTATGGAATGTTATTATCTAGAAAATTGAGTGCTTCAATGGGAGGTAGTATCCAATGTGATTTATCTTTTGCAACTTTCAACATTGATGGAAATAATGTCAAGGTATCCAAAGAAAGTAGAACCCCACACATGATTGAATTAACTAATGCTGATGATTTGAATTTTTGTGTGGATGTTGATATGGAAAACTTTAGAGTGGAAAAACTCATTCCACAAGAAGAAGATGCTGACCCAATAATTAAAGAATTGAAGGAACAACATAATGGATTATGGAAAATGTATTTTGATGGAGCTTGTTCAAAAGAAGGCTTAGGAGCTGGAGTCCTATTCATATCTCCATCAGATACCACTTTCAAGTACTCTTTCCTATTGACTTTTCAATGTACAAATAACACTACTAAATATGAAGCACTATCTTTAGGATTCAACATTGCCATAAATCATGGGATAAAATATTTAAAAGTTTATGATGAATCTGAGCTTGTGGTAGCATAGGTTAGATCCAAATATGCTATTAAAAATGATAGATTAAAATTGTATAAACATGCTATCTGGGATCATATTGAATTATTTGATGCTTTCAACATCTGTTGGGTGGAAAGGTCTAAAAATATAATGGCTGATTTTTTAGCTAATGTTGCTTTAAAGAGAGATGATATAACTTTGTCTGGAGTATCAATAGTGGAAATAAAAAGTAGGCTAGTTATTCCAGATAACATTTACAATTGGCAGGTCTTTGAAGATGACCATGACATTTTAAAGTTTATTCAATGCCTCGACACTTATGAATATCATCTCATAGACTGTAACACTTTGGTTAAGGAAATTGATGGTAAAAATATGGTCTTGGGAAATGAGGTAATCCAATAGAGTACAAATCATATTCCTAAGGGTTTAACTAAACTAAAAGCTATATATAGTAGCCAGGATAATCACATGATAAAGACTAGTAATGCTAAGATAGATGATTTAGAAGTTGTGAACTTGGGATCACATAACACACCTCAAATGATTTATATTGGAAAAGGGTTAGACCCTCAAATAAGGTATAATCTGATAAAGTTATTGAGAACTAACAAGCATGTGTTTGCATGGTCATATGATGACTTGAAATCCTATAGAGAGGATCTTTTCCAACATGAGATCCCATTGAAGCAAGATATTAAGCCATTTAGACAAAAACAAAGACCTATTAACCCATTATTGGCTCCCAAAATGTAGTAGGAACTAGTCAAGTTGAGTGATGCAGGGATAATTCAACCTATAAGGCACTCAACTTGGGTATCTAACCTAGTCCAAGTCAGAAAGAAAAATGGTGATATTAGGTTATGTGTGGATTTTAGAAACCTGAATTTTGCATCTCTAAAAGACAATTACTCTTTGCCAAACATTGAAGGAATGCTACATAAAGTTAGTGGATGTGAATTACTATCTATGATGGATGGCTTCTCTGGATATAACCAAGTGTTGGTGAAAGAATCTTAACAATTTAAGACAACATTCAAAACACCTTGGGGAACTTATGTGTATGTCAGAATGCCATTTGGTCTTAGGAATGCTGGAGCAACTTCGAAAGAGCCATGGATGTTGCTTTCAAAGAGTATATATATTTCTTTATGGTTGTTTACCAAGATGACATGACTGCCTATTCAAAGAAAGTTGAAGATCATTGTTCTCATTTTGAAAGAATTTTTAACAAAGCTCTGGAGTATGGTGTGTCCCTAAACCCAAAGAAGTGCAACTTTGCAGTCAAAGAAGGAAAACTATTAGGGCACATTGTATCTAAGGAAGGAGTACAAATTGATCCAAAAAGGGTAGAAGCCATCAAGAAGGTCACTGCACCAAGAAATCTTAAGGGTGTACAATCTTTTTTGGGGAAAATTAATTTTGTTAGAAGGTTTATTGCCAACTTTTCTAAAATTGTCAAACCAATAGTCAACCTACTCAAGAAAGATGTTAAGTTCCAATGGACTGTTGAAGCTTAGCATGATTTTGACAAAATTAAAGAGGTTTTTCAAGAGGCACTTGTGTTGAAATCTCCTAACTACAATAAACCTGTCATTATTATCTTTTGCACCATTTCACACTATTGGTCCTATATTGTTACAAAAGGATGAATAAAATTTTGAACATCCAATTGCATTCTTCAGTAAGTCCTTGCAAGCTGCTGAACTGAATTATGAAATGATGGAAAAATAGGCATATGCATTAGTAAAAGCTATCAAATCTTTTAGGCCTTATCTAGTATGTGCTAAGGTTATTGCATATGTTCCACATGCAGTAATGAAGGATGTTCTCACACAGTTAGAGGTTACTGGTAAAAGATGTAAATGGATTACTAGGATCTAGGAATTCAATTTGCAAATTCATATCACCAAGCTAGTAAGATGACTAGGTCTATAAAATTTGATGACTGAGGAGAACATGGATTTAGTCCAAGTAAATAATGAAGGGATATCAAATTTGACAATAACAAGTATTGAAATGCAACCATATTATGCTGATATTGTTTATTTTATTAAGCATGCCATATGTCCAGAGCATATGACTAACAATCAAAAGAGATCCTTAAGATTACAAGCTCATAAGTACACATTAATACAAGGAAATTTGTACTGGAAAAATAGAGATGGAGTTTTGTTGTTTTACCTTGACAAATATCAAGCAGAGAAGGTCCTGAATGAAATGCATGCTAGTGTTTGTGGGGTGCATTATTCTATAAGGACTACTGCCCATAAGATTTTAAGAGCTGGTTATTTTTGGCGCACATTATTTAAAGATTATTTCTAATTCATCAAGAGATGTGAGGCCTGTCAGAAGTTTGCTTCTAAGTTAAAGTATCCAGGAGCATTGTTGCTAAATCCAATAGTTGCAGAGGCACCATTTTCCATGTGGGGAATGGACTTCATAGGTGAGTTTTCTAAGAAATCAAGTGGTGGACATGGTTGGATACTTGTTGCAACTAATTACTTCACAAAATGGATAGAAGCTATCCCTACCAAGAAGGCAACAAGTAGAGTAGTGATTGATTTTTTACTAGACAATATTTTGACCAGATTTGGCGTCCCCATAAAGTTGATCACTTATAATACAATGTTCTTTAGATCATATGAGTTCAAGGATTTCTGCAAATAAAATGGAATCATAACATCTTACTCATCTCCTTATCACCCTGAAGAAAATGGACAAGCTGAATCTAGTAACAAAAGCATTTTGACAATTCTGAAGAAGACATTAGAGAAGAATAAAAGAGCTTGGCATTCAAAGTTAAAGCTTGCTCTGTGGGCAGACAGGATTACAGTAAAAGATGCTAGAGGGAAGTCTCCATTTGAGCTTGAGTATGGATTACAGTCAAGATTTCCTACCAATAACTTGATGCCTATATACAAATTTATTCAGGATGAAGAGTTGGATATTTAAGAGCCAATGCAGGATAGAATCATGCAATTAACTGAATTTGATGAAATGAGAAGAGATAGTCAAAAGAGAAATGTCAAGTTACAGCTAAAACTAAAGTAACTATTTGATAAGAGAGTTACTACCAAAAAATTCCAATCAGATGACTTAGTGCTTCAGTGGAATGTCAGAGTAGAAGATAAAGGTAAGCATAAGAAGTTTGAATCATTATGGCTTGGTCCCTACATAATCCATGAAAGTTTTGGGAAGGATTCCCACTTGTTAAAAAATATGGATGGAAAAAATTTTAGTTTCCAGTGTATGGGAAATTCTTAAAACCTTTTTTCAACTGAAAGTCATAGTCCTTATGCACATGTAAATTTCTAGTAAATGTTTGTATAGGTTTGTTTCCTTTTAGTTGTGTGTTTTCTTTCTTTCTTTAGGTTAGTCGATTTTAGTCTTCTTTCCTAGAGATCTGTGGTTCTTTCTTAAACTTGCATTTAAACATCCTCAGATAGAGCCACTGTTGGTTGGTTTCTTAGTTTTAGGTGTTTTCCTTTGAAATTTTGATTTTTGAAGTCTATCTCTGAGTTTCATGTTTTGATCTCCAAGCTTTTTCTAGTCCTAGAGCCCTAAATTTGTTTCAAATTTGAAAAAGCCCTAGGTTTTAGGTCAAATTTTCTTTGAAAAATCCAAAAAGCCCTAAAATTTTCTCACTCAAATCTATTCGGCTGTTACTTTTTCAAATCACTTAATGGCCTTTTGCAGCAGGTGCACTTTATATTTTTGGGTTAGTTGCTTAGTCTCCCAAATAGTTTAGCATAATCCTTTTTAACTAATGATTATCTGATTCTGTTTGTCATGTAGTCTCCTTAGGTTAGAGGAATATTCTTTGTCTTCAAATGACTCAATGCTTTCCCTTAGTTACTGAGTCTCTAGATAACTATTTTGAGATCTAGCAACTTCTATGATATTTTTTTTGCAAAGTGACTATGGTCACTTTATCTCCAGATCAAAATACCTTTAGTCAGGTGATCTCTGAAAGAAATAAAGAATTGATATAATATTCAGTGATTATGAGATTCACAATTGGTCACTGAGTCTCCAAATGCAAGGTGATGGTTGATTTTGTAGGTAACCAGATCTCCAAGTTATTAAGCGATTAGTTCTTTTATCCTGTGACCTGGTGATTTCAATGGTCGTGTATTCTTGTGGTTCTGGCGGTTATGTCTTAAGTAGTCAATGATTCAGTGACACAGTTATCTTGAAGTCTCCCAATAAAGTGGTTAAGTTATTAAAGGTATGGTGACTTAGCGAGAACCGTTGGATAAAGTTTTAATCGGCAGTTGATGTTTAATCTCATTACATGATCGAGGTTAACTAATTCTTCTAGCGACTTGGAGAATAAAGGTTTTTGCGCAGTCTCCAATCTTAACCATAGTTAAAAGAAATATCTGGTGACAAGGAAATGTCTTTAGTCATGTGGTCGCCAGATGAGGCTGAGTTAAGAGAAAGGTTTTCAAATAGTTGTTGTTAGCCATTGATTTAATTTTGATTGAGTGGTGGTCGCATAGTCTGAGAATCAAACCATGGGTTAGAAAATGATCCAGTGACCTTGATATTTTCCTTGTCACTCAGTCTCTGGGTCAAACTCAAGTTAAGAAAGTTGCTTAGCGATGGGGATACTGTCCTCAGTTGGGTAATTGCCAAATGATCTAGAGTTAAGTGTTGACCGAAGTCAAAAGATTAAAAAATATGAGTATTCATTTGTTGGATTTTTTGATGTGTCTCTTTTTGATTGGTTGAAAAAATATGAGGGATATAAATAGGTAAGAAGACTTGACTAGAGTCGCTAGATCTCTAGAAAAGATAAATCAGAATTTTCTTATCTTTAGTCATTGAATCTCCAAATAGGTGAGTCGGCAGGTCTCAAGAAAAAGTTTGAAAAGTCAACTGACTTCAGTGGCTGGGGGATTCATTGGGTTGCTAGATCTCTTGATGGCTTTCTATCACCAAGTCTTGAGATAAATTCAAAAGGAAATAATTTTACAGTGATTAAAAATAATGACTATAGTCGCCAATTCTAAGAATGGAATATCTAAGTGAACATAAGGTCACCCAGTCTCGAGATAAATTCAAAGGGGTTCAAATTATTCAACGACTATGATATCTGACTATAGTCGCTAGGTCTCAAGAAGAAATAAAGTCATTTAACGACTAAAGTTTTCTTTAGTCACCAGATCTCTGAGAATGTAAAGGAGGTGTCAAACCTTTTAGTGATTACGAGAATGTCTTGTAGTCACTAGGTCACCAAAAAGTTAAAATTTTATTACCTGTCATTTTCTCAGCTTATGGCTAGTGAATTGAGTTCTGAGTGTGCCATGTAATGGTAGAAGTGACATTATTATCATCTTTTCAATCTCTAACAGATTACTGCATTCAATTCTGCTAAATAAATATTGTTGTTTATCACTCATTTTGAGTTACCAAGCATTTAGAAGAGTCAAAGCATAGAATTTCCTGAGATTTTTAGAGCAAATTCAAAATTTAGAATGTCCAGAATTTGTAGAGGAGTTTGAATTCATAGACAAGATGAGCCAATTATCTGTCAGTGGGGCTTCTACTAGTAATGGAGCTAAGGAGAAAGTTAAAGAAAGCTATTCAGATGAGTTGCTCACCTTACTGCCAGGCTCATCACAGAACAAGAAGGTTAGTGATGAGTGTTTTGTAGATGAACTTGCATACTTTAGAGATGCTAGGACACCAGATGTCACTAGAATGAGAAGATAATCCTATTGAAATCAAAGGGACAAAGAAATCCTCAAGCCCCTAGAGACTCAAGTCTTTATCAACTCCAAGATTACAATAAGAGAGACATCTCTTGAAAAGAGAGAGAAGAGGGAGTGTGGTTATCTCACCCAATGAGAACTTATGTCCCATTGTGAACCACACAACAAAACAACGCAACTGGAAAGATGGAATTGAACCACCTAGTGAATATGGCTACTCACTAGTCATCCTATCAAGGATTCACCCTTAGGAATATCTTATTCCATAAGAGAAAAGCCAAAAATAAAAGAGATCCAGTCTTAAGAACACCTCTGACCTTAGGGGATCAAAATTTTGAAACTAGAGGGATCAAGAGATCCTATGAAATAAAAATTCATGCTTTAAGGATTAGTCACTAATCCATAAAGGGAGAGAAGTATCTCGAAAAATATATGTATATTGAAAGTGTGCGTGTACAATAGGTGAGCATAGTGTATGCCCCCATGTTAAAGTCATTGCTAACACTTTAGTAGGAGCAATGGCTTGAACAGAAACATAAAAAACTCCATTGATTACGTTTCCACTACAAGATGTCCCCAAATGAAGACAAATCAAGGGAAATACCACATAAACATACAAAGAGCACATAAGGGATCTACCTATCATGAGATCAGTATGATCATAAGATAATATAATATAATATTATTACAAATGAATTGACATCATTCCCTAAAGAAATTAGAACTACAATCACAATGGAGGAAAGAACACAGAAGAGTTACAAAGAAGAATATTTTCAGGCCATGACATGGAGACCAAAAAGAATTAGTGCTACCATGTCAGAGATCTAAGTAGATTACACAAGGAAACATTTACGAACAATAGAACAGGTACAACATAACATGAAACAACATATAGAAGAATAGAGATACATATAGAGGAACAACACAACGGGGTCGATTCCTTTATCACCTTGCACCAACAGAGAAACAAGGGTCGTATAAAAGAATCTAACAAACATTTATCAAACACATTACAAGAGAAGCACAGTATGATAGACAAACACACAAAAGGCTACCATGAAGGGCAAGCCAATCAAGCATGCCTCCTACTCTCCCCATCTCATTTTATATCATTTAGGGAATGTGGGTAAATCATGAGAGGGACTATATCCAACATAGCAGGAATGATATCTAGTTCCAAATAAGGATCCTCTTGAGAATCATCATGTTCAATACTCGGGGTAGTTGTCAATTGTGATGAAATCATATTAGGTAAATTAATATCAGTGTTAATAGTCTCATACTCATCATTAACATCATCAAGAGTATCTTCTTCATCTAGATTAATCAAAATAGGATTTAAGATACGAATAGAATCATCATAATCTTGCATCTTAACATCATTAATAGCATTAACTTCTTCTAACACATCATGCATAGATTGAAAAAAAGAAGGTAAAGAGCTTTGAATAAAAGAAGTATGTGTTGGAATAAATGAGAGGGGGGTGAATCAGTTAAACACTATCCCAAATCAAAATGTATAATTCAAAATAAATACTTCAATTCCTGCTTCTCGGTAAACAAAAATACTTTCACTATCTGTACTTCTATCGATTGTCAATTCTAAACTTATAGTAGTTACTGATCAAATCTAACATGTAATATGCAAACTATGATAACAAACAAATATCACAATCAACACATAACACAAGATATTTAACATTGAAACCCTATGAAGGGAAAAACCACCTGGGACTGACAACCCAAAAATGTTCACTCTTCTGAAGTGAGGTCAGTGAAGACCCAACCCTGTTAAAGGTTACAAACACACTGTTAGGTGTGACCTTGTTAGAGGATTTTAGACTAGAAGTTATCATCCAACCAGTAGTCACTCTGGGGTTGACAAGATAACAATGTTCACTCTAATGAATGATACATAATAAGACTTTCTAAGTCCACTCAGTTAAGAGATTTGACTATGTACAATGGTTAAATATGTAACAGTGGTTGATCTACCTTAATACAACTTTAATTGCAGATTACAGATCAATATTTTACTCCTTAATATGTAACAGTGGTTGATCTGCCTTAATAAAACTTTAATTGCAGATTACAAATCCTCCTAATCAATATATCACTTCAAATTCAATACTGTGTTAACTTACTGTCCATCGGTAATTGCTCTCTATAGCTTGGTAACTATTCTACAGCTTGGTTCTCAATAACTAGTATGATCAGAATGCATGAAAACTTCTTCACACGATAATTCTATAGTTTCTTCTACTTTCAACATCTTCATTATGAAATCTCCAGTCTCTTATATAGACATGTAAAACATTTTCTTTTCCTCCATTGGATTTTACCACTTAATCATATTCATAGATTTTTCCACTTTAGACTTTCTTGGCTGATGTGTCAATAACACATTTCAATCTACTCTGTCAGATCCTTTTGATTTATGTTAGTCTTTGATCTTCATAACAAGCTTTATTTGTTACCTCAGAATCATATACTTTCCAGCTCATCACTTTATCAGCTAAACTGATCATTTAATTCCTTTCTATCTTCATTGGTTAACAAATAAATGTGTCGATGAACACACGCTTGGTTAATACTATGCTCAGTATACACTACACTCCGTCGGTGTATACTGAAATGCTTTAGTTTACCGACAACACTGCTTTGTGTCTTTCAGCTCTATTCTTCATTATAGATGAATAAAACATAATGAATTCAATTCCATCAAGTCATAGACTCATCAACAAGCTACTTAATGTGTTCTTTATCCTCATCTGACATGTACATCTTCCTCATGTAGATTTCTCTATTCTTCATCTCTTCCACCTTTCTTCAGATGTGTCGGTATAGTAACTTACAGGATAAGTACTGTCAAGCTAGTTGACATCAATGACAACATAAAATTGATTAAATCATCTTTCATTATCTAAACATCAACTCCTTAGTAATCTTGAATTACAGATTCTTCATTCTGGTTCCAAATTAGTTGTAGTTCATCAATCTCTCCCTTTGGCATTGATGGCAACTCCAGTAATATGAAATGTACCATACATACCAAACATGTATTCTACAACTCTGTAAACAAATGTTGTAAGTCGAATAGACTTAATATGTTTAATCACTACGTTACTCAACATTTGTATGTTGTAATGCTAGTCATTAGATGTGATCTTTTTAGTTCGTCTATTTCCGTTTCTATTCTTAGTAACTGATCTTCAATGCTCTGTTTCTTGTCAGATTGTCTCTCCCTCAGATAGTTCTCATCGGTGCAATAACTCTCCCTTTATTTATCTCTCCTTTTCATATTATTTATCTCTCCCTTTGACAACAATGCCAAAGAAACAAATAAACAAGTAGCTCTGTTAGTAGCCAAATAACTCTATGTTGTCCATCATCTTCTCTGTATCTCTAAATACTGATATCTCAATCTGTCTCAATTTTTCAAACTTAATCACAACCTTGAACATGATTCAAAGTGTGAACTATGCTGCATCAACATGAATGATCTTCTATAAAAAAATAGGCTAATGCAACATCTAGATCACCTTAGTGACCGATAGATAGGGGACAGACCCCAAGTCTAGTCCTCAAGTATTCAAATGTGTCCTTCGGTAGAGGCTTTGTAAAAATATCTGCAAGTTGTTCCTTAGATGTAACAAATTATAACTTCACTTGCTTCTCCTACACTTGTTCTCTTAAGTAATGATACTTAATAGATATATGCTTTGTTTTCAAGTGCATCACAAGATTCTTCAAAATGTTAATAGCACTGGTGTTGTCACAGTATATAATCATAGGGTCAGTGATTACCTCATTCATTCCTTCCAACACTTACTTGATGTATGCAATGTTTGAGAAATTTGTAGTAGCAGAAACATACTCTGATTATGTAGTTGACTGAGAAATACAAGCTTGCTTTTTACTTGTCCAGGTTACAAGTCTTTCACCAAAGAAAAATGCTCCTCCGGTGGTGCTTTTTCTGTCATCTACATTTCCAGCCCAATCAGCATCGGTATAGACCTTCAACTCAAACTTTCCTTCCTTCGAATACCAAATGCCATAATCTTTTGTCTTTTTCAGATATCTTAAGATTTTTTTAGTAGCTATCATGTGTGACTCTCTAGGGTTATCAAAAAACCTAGCAACAATTCCCACAACATGTACTATGTCTGGTCTACTGTGAACTACATACATTAGTTTACCAATCATGGATCGGTAAAGTGTCTAGTTTACCTCAGTAGTTTCATCCTTCTTTGTTATTTTTCATCTAGTAGGCATTAGTGTTCCCATAGGTTTAGCATCTTCCATGCCAAATGTCTTCAATACTTCCTTTATGTATTTAGATTGTGTGATGAATATCCCATCACTCTAAATATCCCATCACTCTGCTGAATCACTTGTAGTCCTAGAAAGAATTTAATCTCTCCGAACATAGACATTTCAAATTCTTTTTTCATTTCATCAATAAAGGCTTTTCATATATGATCTCATCCTCCAAAAATAATATCATCCACAAATATTTCTGCAATAAGAATAGTGTCATTAGTATTACCTTTCATATACAGATTGTTGTTTTCGCTTGTTCTAACAAATCCAATACTTAGCAAGTAAGTATGCAGTCATTCATACCATGCTCTCGGTGCTTGCTTCAATCCATATAAAGCTTTTTGTAATCTACATACCATGTCTTTGTTGTTTGGATCAACAAATCCTTCAGGTTGTTCTATGTAGACTTCTTCAAGTATGACATTCAAAAATGTTGACTTCACATCCATTTGATAGACTTTGAATTTCTTGTGTGTAGCATATGCAAGTAGCATTCTAACTCCTAATCTAGCAACAGGTGCAAATGTTTCACCATAGTCAATGCCTTCTTCCTGTGCATATCCCTTGTATACCAACCTGGATTTATTTCTTGTAACTTCTCCATTCTCATTCAGCTTATTTCTGAATATCCATTTAGTACCGATAACATTTTTATTCTTTCGTCAGGGTACTAGACTCCAAGTTTTGTTCTTTTCTATCTACTCTATTTCCTCAGTCATTGCATTAATCCATTCATCATTCTCTAATGCAACTTTCATAGTTTTCGGTTCAAATTCACAAAGTATGCATGTACCTTGTCTTGCTTTGCTCCTAGTTTGCATTCCAGCTTGTCTGTCTCCACTAATTGTGTCTTAGGATGATGTCTTCTAAAAAATCTAGCTAGTATTCTATCTCTTCTTTCTTTTTCATCCTATTCAGGTTCATCAGCTTTCTTGGTAGCTCCATTTTGTTTGTCAGTTTCCTCTTCCTCCTGTTCAGTATTGTTTACTTGTGGACTGATTATCACAGGTTGTGGTTTTGGTTGATAATTAGTAAGATCAATGTAAGTGAATCAACTATAGTCTTCTGGTTCCTTTCTACTATCCTTTGTGTTCTTTTCATCAAACTCATCAACACGAACATTAGTACTTTCAATAATCTTATTTGTAACCTTATTCAAACATTTGTATGCTTTGCTCTTGGTAGAATATCCTAAGAATATTCCTTCATCTCCTTTAGAATCAAATTTTCCATTTCTCTCATCTTTCAAGATAAAGCATTTTCTTCCAAAAATTATGAAATAACTTATAGTAGGTTTGTGTCCAAACCATAGCTCATAAGGTGCTTGGTTGGTGTCCTTGTTCAGTTGTACTCAGTTAAGAACATATACAGTTGTACTGACAGCTTCTCTCCAATATTTTTGAGAAACATTCTTCTGTATCATTGGTGTCCTAGCACAATCAACTATTGATCTATTCCTTCTTTCAGCAATGCCATTTTGCTGAGGTGTCCTCGGTGCAGAGACCTGTCTTTTAATTCCATGCTCATTACAGAAATTAGTAAATTCATCAGAGATAAATTCACCTCCTCTATCAGATCTTAAGCATTTAATCTATTTTCCAATTTCTTTTTCTACCTTAGCTTTATACCATTTAAACATTTGAAAAGCTTCAGATTTCTCCTTCAAAAAAATGACAGTCATTTGTCTAGTATAGTCATCAACAAAAAGAATAAAGTATATATCACAAAAACAACTCTGAGTTCTCATAGGACCACATAGGTCGGTATGAACCAACTCAAGTATCTTCTTTGTTGAATAATCTTTTCTCTTAAAGTTAGACTTTTTCATCTTACCTTTCTGACATTCATGGCACATAGCATGATCCAGTTTTGACAAGTTAGGCAATCCTCTAACTCTTCTCCTTTTACTAATCTTGATCATGTTATCAAAATTCACATGACATAATCTTTTGTGCCAAAACCAAGCATCTTCATCCTTCATTAATAAACAAGAAGACTAATCCATATCAAGATAAAATAGGTTACCTCTGGATTGTGTACCAGTTCCCACAAGTCTTCCTCCATCATCATAGATTTTCACCTTTTTGCTCTCAAAAGCAAGTCGGTTGCCTGAATTGTTCAACTGTGCCACACTTAAAAAGTTATAGTTCAATCCATCTACCCAGTATGTATTTTCACATTTAATTCTATCATTAATCATTAGTGAACCTTTACCTCTTACCATACAAGGTGCATCATTTCCCATTCTCATAGATCCTCCATTGTATTCAACAAGTTGATCAAATTTTTCTACATCATCAGTCATATGATGTGTGTAGCCACTGTCTATGATCCATGTGTCATTTATGTCTACTCTAGAGATCAGTGTTGTCTCTTCATGTTTCTCTTCTTCCTCTGAATCATCTTTCATAGCAATAAATACTACTTCTATATCATCATCAGTGTCAGATTCAGATTCAATATCTTTGGCAATGTAACATACCTTCTTTCCTTTGTCATAGTTGTCTCGATCATCTCTTTTGTTGTATCGGTAGCCTATGTTGACTCTTCTCCCATAGCTTCCTTCAGATCGGTCTTTGGATCTATCATCTTCTTTCTTCTATGGACATCTAGTAGTAATGTGACCAACTTCTTTATAATTAAAACATGCCAAAGGTAACTTACCTCTATATCTTCCTTTTCCTTTGGGTAATCTTCTAGCCGTAAGAGCTTCAAGCTCATCAAGTTCATCATCGGTATTGCTATCACTGTCATCATTCTTAATTTTCTTGCTAGACTTACTAATCTTCAAAGAAGACATGAAAGCTGATTCAATAGAAGGAACAATACTATTGTCAAAGTTATTTAACTCAAAGGTAGCAAGCTTACTGATTAGTGTGTCAAGGGTAAGATTGGAAATGACCCTTTTTTGATGAATTGCAGAGATCCTGATCGCATAAACTGGCAACAAAGTTCTGAGAATCTTTCTTATAATAGTTTCATCATCAATCACTCCATCAAATGCTCTAATAGCATGTACTACTTCTTTCAGTATGTTTGAATACTGCACTATGTTCTCACCTTCTTTCATTCTCATATCATCAAAATGACCTCTTAGACTTTCTGCTTCGGCTCTCTTAACATTCAAATCTCCACTGTATATCAAATTTAGCTTATCCCACATGGCTTTGGTAGTAGTGCATCCCTTAATGTCTTCAAATTTAGTGTTAGTACAAGCAGCATCAAGTTCCATCATAGTGATATTGTGTTCATGCTTGTCTCTTAGTTGATCAAGGGTTAAGGGACAAGTGGGTGGTCCAATGTAGCCATTCTTCATCAGATCTATAGCTAAGTTCCCAATTCTAGATACATGCAACAACATTTAGCTTTTCCATAATGCGAAGTTCTCTTTGTTCAGTCTAGGCACTTCCCTCTTATACATCTTGAGACCTTTGTGTTGAAGTCCTTAAAACTCTATTCTAAACAACCGAAGCTCTGATACCAATTGTTGGAATAACTAAGAGGGGGGTGAATCAATTAAATAATGTCCCAAATCAAAATGTATAATTCAAAACAAATACTTCAATTCCTACTACTCGATAAACAAAAATACTTTCACTATCTGTGCTTTTATTGATTGTCAATTCTAAACTTATAGTAGTTACCGATCAAATCTAACATGTAATATGCAAAGTATGATAACAAACAAATATCACAATCAAGACATAACACAAGAGATTTAATATGGAAACCCTGTGAAGGGAAAAACCACCTGGGACCGCCAACCCAAAAATGTTCACTCTTTTGAAGTGAGGTCAGTGAAGACCCAACCCTGTTAAAGGTTACAAACACACTGTTAGGTGTGACCTTGTTAGAGGATTTTAGACTAGAAGTTATCATCCAACCAGCAATCACTCTGGGGTTGACAGGATAACAATGTTCACTCTAATGAATGATACATCATAAGACTTTCTAAGTCCACTCAGTTAAGAGATTTGACTATGTACAATGGTTAAATATGTAATAGTAGTTGATCTTCCTTAATAAAACTTTAATTGCAGATTATAGATCGATATTTTGCACATACAAATCCTCCTAATCAATATATCACTTCAGATTCAATATTGTGTTAACTTACTATCTGTCGGTAATTTCAATTTGTAGTTCGGTAACTATTCTATAGCTCTATTCTCAATAACTAGTATGATCAGAATGCATGAAAACTTCTTCATGCGATAATTCTGTAGTTTCTTCTACTTCCGACATCTTCATTATGAAATCTCTAGTCTCTTATATAGACATGTAAAACATTTTCTTTTCCTCCATTGGATTTTTTCACTTAATCATATTCATAGATTTTTCCACTTTAGACTTCATTGGCTGATGTGTCAATAACATGTTTCAATCTACTCTGTCAAATCCTTTTGATTTATGTTAGCCATTGATCTTCATAAAAAACTTTATCTGTTACCTCAAAATCATATACTTTCTAGCTCATCACTTTATTGGCTAAACTGATCATTTAATTCCTTTCTATCTTCGTCGGTTAACAAAGAAATGCATCAGTGAACACACACTCGGTTAATACTATGCTCAGTATACACTACACTCCATCGGTGTATACTGAAATGCTTTAGTTTACCGACAACACTACTTTGTGTCTTTTAGCTCTATTCTCCATTATAGATGAATACAACATAATGAAGTCAATTCCATCAATTCATAGAATCATCAACAAGTTACTCAATGTGTTCTTTATCCTTATCTAACATGTACATCTTCCTCATGTAGATTTCTCTATTCTTCATCTCTTCCACCTTTCTTCAGATGTGTCAGTATAGTAACTTACAAGATAAGTACTGTCAAGCTAGTTGACATCAATGACAACATAAAATTGATTAAATCATTTTGCATTATCTAAACATCAACTCCTTAGTAATCTTGAATTACAGATTCTTCATTCTAGTTCCAAATCAGTTGTAGTTCATCAGTATGGACCTTATCTTGAGCAGAACACTTCTTACAACATTCATTAGAAGATTGATTATGCTTTGTCTTGTTTGAAATATGTTGAGAACTAGGAGGAACAACCAATGGATCCTTCACAAGTTCTATAGGAGGATTAGTAGGATTTTTGGCAAACTGACGAGCAACAATAGGAGCTTGATTAACAAAACTAGAATCCATAGATAAAGGAGGTATATAAGGTGTAGGAAAAAGTCCACAATTAAGATCCATCAGAGGCATACTTAACTCAAGAATCTTGTGATGTTTATAGGCTTGATATGAGCGATAGAGATTGTCAGGTCTAGAAGAACATGAATTAGGTATTCAAGGCCAAAACAAGTCAAGTGTAGCACAATCCTTGCACCTAGAAGGTATAAACTATGGTTAATTTTCTTCACTTCATCATCATGAATAAATTTAAGGGATTTATGAATAGGAGAAGCAACAACATGCATGGCATTCAACCAAGGAAAACCAAGCTTAGCTTGAAATTAATTGGAAGTAGGAACAACAACAAAGGTAGTGTTCACAAATTTACCACAAAGTTCAACCAAAAAATCAATAGAGCCAAATGATGGATACAAAAAACCATTAAAATTTTAAATCCACATATCATATGTATCATAAGAATCATGTTGTAATTTTTTCATAAAAATAGTTTCTTCAATAATAACATTGACTAAGGATGTAGAATCAACTAGACAATCACATGTAGGTATCTTAGAGATCCTAGCATAAATGTAAAGGGGACCATCAGGAGCTTCAATAGTCTTAGAATCCTCAAAGGTAATCAAGAGTTCCCGTGGTCTTTTATTCTTGGGTTGTTTTCAAGGTTTGGGTTGAGTTTTCTATTTAGGTTGAGATTTAACTTGAGGTGGAATTTGAGTTTGAGTTTGAGGTTGAGGTGGAGATAGAAATTGTGAGAAATCAACATGCTACACATGGTTGACAATATGATTAATATCATTCATCTTTGAATCATAAATAATATTGATAGAAAATGGTTGAGAAATGGTATTAGTATCATGTGTAGGTAAAGGATTCGTGTAGATTTGAAGGTTTTGATTAGGAAGAGAGACAAAATTGTCCCCACTACCATCAAAATTATCAACAGATAAGGCATTAGAATTAATCAAGTCTTGAACCTTATGTTTTAAAGAATAACACTTCTCAGTATCATGGCCATTTTGATGATGGTATTGACAAAAGGATTTAGGATCAAAAGATTTAGATGCAATAGTAGTAGGTAAAAGAGGTTGAATAGGAGGTAAAGTAATCATATTACCAATTAACAACCTATTCATAATAGAATGTAAAGATTCAGAGAGAGGAGTAAATGTATGATTCAAATAAAAAGAAGTGGATACAGAAGTGGCATTGTGAGATGCAACAACAACTTGATCAAAAAATGTATTCACTTGTTTGTTTATGTTGACATAGTTGTTAGGCTTTTGAAATTTGTTTGGATTAGGAGCAGCATCACTCTCATCAACTAGAATTAGAGCCATTGGAGTGTTTCTCTCAAATTGACTTACTTGTAATTGCTAATGATGAAGTGCTACACAAAGTTGTTGAAAAGAGGTAAAGTTAGTAAGAAAAATCTTATCTCTAACCTCCTTTTGCAAGTTTGAAATAAACATACATTGAATATCAATATCAGGGACAAGATAAGAGATTTGAGCATGCAAATGCTTAAATCTACCAATGAGTTAAGTCAATCTTCTTTAGTATTTTGTTTACAATGCATTAAATTAGTTAAATACTCTTGTGGACCAATGTTATTTTGAAATTATTGAATAAAAGCATTGGCAAGTTTTGGAAAAGAGTCAATAGAATAAGAAGGCAAGGAACAAAACTATTGCAAGGCCTTATCACAAAAAGTTATAGCAAACAACTTGGATAAAATCCTATGGTCATGATCATAACCACTACAAAGGATTTGAAATCTTTTAACATGAGTAATAGGGTCTCCTTGTCCATTGTAATTCTCAAGATGAGGTAGATCAACTTGTTAAGGAACAGGAGTATGAATTAATTCTAGGGATAAAAGACTTCCCATGTCACATGTAGGAATGCGAAACTTGTTTTGAGTTAAGGAAGCAAGGTGTTGTTGTAAAGATGACACAATTTGAGCCAAACTGATGATTCTTGAATCATTAGAGGAAATAGTAGGCACAACAATATTAGAAATACTAAGTAAAGTGTAGGAAGTGGTAGGAATTAAAGACACAACTAGAGGAACACTTGGAACCACAGTTGGAAGAGGATTGGAATAAGTAAAAGGCACATTATGGTAAGAAGGTTGTGATGTAGGGAGGGATACAGGAGGAATACTCATAGAGAGATAAGGAACCATTGTAGTCACCAAAGGAGGGGTATAAGTAGGAATACTAGGTAAAGGAACTGAAGAAGGTTCTATACTAGTAACCAGAGGAATAAATCCTAACTCTTGAGCTTATTGAGCTAAAGGTTTAACATTTGAATGCAGAAGGTGAGTGATACCATGTAGGAGATTAATACCTTGATCATTATCATGAAGAACTTTCTTAAGATGCTCAAAAGCTTGAATAGAATCTTTATTATGTTTTTCTTGAACAAGCCAATTACCCATTTTATCAAGTTCAGTTGAAAGTTTTTGGACTTATTCAGGAGGAACTCTTAAAGAATCATCCTCATCATGAGATGAGTGAGAAGATTTTTTCTCCATAATAGAGTTGGAATTATGAATAATCAAATCATCATTTGGGATCCTAAGGAAATGAGAGGAAGACTCAGGATCAAAGGCACCCATAAGTCTACGACTTCTTCTAACTGAAATGTTATAGTTTGGACTAGATGTAGTAAAGCTCATATACCAATGCAATGCAAATGAACTAAACTATGAAAACACAAAGCATTAATAAATGAATATTTTTATATTTTTTTTTATATGAGATGAAAACACATAAAAGAAATACATGCAAGATCCAACACCATAAAAGAAAGAGTTTTCTATCTCAGGTTCACCAAAATGTAAGATATATATATATATATATATATATATATATATATATATATATATATATATATATATATATACATATATATATATATATACATATATATATATATATATACATATACATATATATATATATACATATACATATATATATATATACATATACATATATATATATATATATATACATATATATATATACATACATACATATAAATATATATATATACATATACATATATATATATATATATATATGTATATATGTATATATATATGTATATATGTATATATGTATATATATATATATATATATATATATATAGATATATACATATATATATACATATATATATATATATATATATACATATATATATATAGACACACACACACACACACACACACACACACACACATATATATATATATATATATATATATATATATGTATATATATATGGGAGATGTGAAGGTAAATACAAGATCCACCTCCAAATTCAAATTCCCAAAGGAAAGATCCAAATTGATCAACCAAAAGGTTAATGCACAAAAGAATCAATCTATGGAGAATATGAATAAAGAAGAAAACCTTATACTTTGTTATGAAAAGTATGTATTGTAATATTAATTGAATTGAAGACAAATACTAACCTCAAAATAGGGAAAATATGGAAAATGCTGATTTCTGATGTCTGTGTACACTTTTGGGAAATTCTGCAACCGGATTTGGGCTAGAAATGCAGAAATAGAGAAAGCCCAGAAACCTTTTATCTTTATGAAGAAGGTCAAACTTGACCAAGAGTTGGGGTAAGATCTTACCCTATGGTACAATCTTACCCAAAAAAAACAACCTTGACCTACACTGCTTCGATAGAAATTCTATTTGCAGATCTTGAAAGTTTGCCAAAAAGGGTACTCAAATCTCTACTGATATTTGTTGTCCCACACCTAAATCTGCAAGAAAAATGGTTTTGTTTTTTGGATTAGGGGTTGTCCTTGGTCGAACCCCGGTTTGGAATTAACCTTGAAATGTAATTGAAATTGCAATGTATATGAACAAAGTAAATGGAACTATTCACCTTGCTTATGTTGAAATCCTTGTGGAGGATTCAAATCCTTGAATCCACAAGTATGGATGCTCCAAATGCATGTAGAATGATATGTTGGATGTTTCAAATAAATTTCACTAGGTCTTCGACACCAATCTTGAATGGATCTTGGAGTAGGAAGAAGCTTGAATGGATGTGGATGGAGAAATCTTCAACAAGAGGGCTCTAAAGAGATTCAATCCTTTAATGGCTATCAATGGATCTCCTTGATGAATACTTGAATGCTTGAAGGCTTGAATTCTTGAATTCTTGAATGCTTGATAATTGCTTGATCATGAAAATGGATATGAAAATTGGATGACTATGGATGTCAAAATGAAAGAGGAAGGCTTCCTTTTATACAAATCTAGGGTACAAACTTCTAGAGAGGATGACATATAAGAAATAAATTTGCATTAAGTGAAAACCCCCAGAAATGGACCTAGATTAAATATCATTTAAGAGTTTACCGTTCTAAAATCTGAAATAGCCAACTTGAAAGCAGGAAATAAAACTTTCTGAAGCCCAACATCCCAAAACTTCTAGAACTTGAAATTTGGACTTAGTGTCAAGGTTGAGGTCAACTTTGACCTAGGTCAAGGTTGAGGTCATCCTTGATCTAGGTCAAATTCAAGGTCAACCTTGACCCACAAGGTTTTCCTTCACCTAAAAAGTCAAAGTTCTCAGATTCTCAAAAAAAGTTGTCAGAAAAAGGCTGGAAATAGGGGGAGAGAAGAAGAATAGGGGGAAGAAGCCAATCTAGTCAAATACCCACTCAAGGTGCTTGACGTGACCCCATACCACCTACTCAAAGGGCTAAACCAGTCCTAAATGGAAATACTTCCATTTTCTGATGATACACATACACACACATGTTAGGAATAGTCCCAAGAGATAACTGAGAAGGGGTGGGGGGGGTGAATCAGTTATCTACAAGATTCAATTCTTTATCCAATTAAGTATACTTAAACATTAAGTATAAACATAATGAAAGAACTCATGACCAGAACACCAATATTTTGGTTATGGGGAAACCCAAATAGGTAAAAACTCTGGTGGGAATTGACACCCACTAATATTTTGCACTAGTGTATTATGATCCTTGCTAGATGATACTTTACCCTGTTAGAAGTAGATTTACAATAGATGAAGTGTAGTAGACCTGGTCAAGGGTCAGAACCTATTAAGAGGCTTTTATAATTGTCCTTGTTAGGGGAGAGGATGCACTATTCAAGAGCTCACTACTCAAAGGGGCGAAGGCTACAACCTTCTGAATAATAGATACACACTATATCTAGATCTTGGTGAACTGCACTTAGACCTCCTTGTCTAGATCAATTCCAATGTATAGCACAAGTACTCTACTTGGTCACATAGACCTTCTTCTGATGGTTCCACACTTCACACACTTTGCTCTATTTTGCTTATCAACCATGAACCACACTTCAGCAATCACAAATGACTACCTATATATATCTTTCATGTAAATGATATGATCAGGTCAGCCTATTAGAAACAACTTGAAATCATATTAGAGAAACCATAAAAAACTCCAACAAACATTATGTTGGCTCTATTATGCATGCAACACATTCTGGGACCTGTCTAATTAAGATAATTGTAGACGCACTCTACACACTGTCAGCTCTACAAAAACAACTAAAAATTTCTCCTCAAGCTGAATTAACTTATGTGCTCTTAGCTAAACATCAATAACTCATCTCCAAGCTTAACTCCAAGGGCACATATCCTAAAGATAGGTGCAACTCAAGAACTACTAAAATCTTTGTCAGCTCTTTTGAATAATCATAGGAAACTACTACTGGAAAAATAGCGACTACATAACTTCACTTGCATTTATCATCAGACTATGCATCAATGAACTTAACATCACTAACATGTCTAGAACATATATCCAAGGGTGCATGCCCATAGGAAAATTATATGGACAACCATACATAGAACACTGTCTGTAACTCTGTCAGGAACACTGCTGACACAAGATACTATATATAACTATCTGTACTCACATTCAACCTTTGCGTCCATGATATCATGCTGATATCATGTCCATGCAACATATACTAAAGGCTTGTTAGAAATAGGGAATACTGAGAGGGGGGGTGAATCATTATTCCACAAACTTTTACCTTTTCCCAGTTATGGATATAAGAGATTATCTTCACACAAGCATAACATAAGAAACTAAATAACATGCATAGAAATAACATCAAAGAGCTCATAACACATTATTTGTTCTTGAGGAAACCTTGGCCAAGGGAAAACCCTAGTGGGGATGGTACCCACAAAGATCCACTAATAAAAAGTATCATGTTAAGGATATTGACCTTGTTAGGAGTCTATTACAAGCATATCATGTATCAGTCTTGATTAAGGGACTATAGGCCTTGTTACAAGCCTCAACCCTGTTAGGAGTTGTCAATACAAAATCTGATTACCAGATGAGCCCACTGCCCAAACACATAATATACAATGTATAAAAAATAGGTCAAGGTACATAACCTTATTCTTCTTGTATCAATATTCCTTTGCTGCTCTTATCTTTGCATCATCACTATTACATTCACTTTACAATTACATACATTTCTCTCTCTTTTTTCTTCAATTACAATTACATATATACAAGTTATTAAGGCTAATAAATTTACATGGTTGGCTTCCATATATCATTATCTAAGGGTTAAAATCTAGGATTTCATCCCTTTATATTGTTAAGTCATTATTTTGATAAACAAAATAATCGCTTAACTCTTTACCAATTCTGCCTTCATATTTTGTCATGTCGGCTTAACATTGTCTTCAGTAAAACTGCCATAACTAATTATGTACATGCCGTACTGACTTGCACTCTGAGATGGGTCATCATTAGTCACCATAGAGTCTATGTTCAAGTGAAAAAGCACTAAACTCACTCCAGTCAATGTCGCAAACAAAAACCATGTCCTAGTGCACTGGTGAAAACATTGTCTTACACTTAGACAAATTTGCAATGCGCTCTGCCATACTTTCTCTCTGACCTTTGTGATCTTCATGTGGATCATATGTTTCCATAATGACAACATCTATGTACTTAGATCACCCAAATTTCCAACAATCTCCCCCTTTGTCATTGGTGGCAACATATGAGAAAATTGGCTAAGTGTACAATAACAAAATTTCAAAATTGGCCATAGTATAAGATATATACTATCCTTATGACTCCTCAAAAAAAATTCTTATATACTACAATACTCCCCCTAAGAGTATACATTATACTATCAATCTTATGCTCTGTATATCTCTCAATTTTCAATATATCTCTCCCCCTTTGACAACAATGACAAAATAAAGTAGGGAGGCTTACAAAATTGTATCGCAAAAGATTATACCTTAAATGTCTTATTGTAAAGCTAGTAGGCTTGCAACACAATCTTTAAAGTCAACTTTTATAGCTTCTAACTCCTCCCATGATTTCTTAATGGAATCTGCCACATTGAGTAGTGTTCCTATTCCATAAGCTGCAATTTGACATGTTTGGAGGTTCTCAAAGTTAAATTTCTGAAATGATGTCCTAGCTATAAGACATTCTTCTAGCTACTCTTCAATAACACTTAACTTCATGGAAGTATGTTCTCTTAGAAGAGTGAGTCTCCTCATTTTTCTATTCCTCTCATCTTGCAAAATTCTTATTTCATCATAAAGCTTCTGAAATTTCTTCTCAACATTACTAACCTTCACATTAGGATTAGAAAGAAGGTTTGATTCATTCTGAATCTCTACTTCCTTCAACTTGATCTTCTTGTCTTCTTCTACTGTCAAAATCTCTGGTGTTGTACACTGTATGTACAAAGACTTTCCTATTCCCAAATGTCTCCTCAAATCCTTGATACAGGTATCAAGACTGTTAATATCATTTCTGATATTCTAACTGATATTCAAAAGCATTCTAGCCTCATAGTCTACTTGTGCCTTTACCTTCACAATCTCAAATAGATTTGTGAACTCATCATCAAAGGTTCTCATCAATTTCTTTTCTTTTTCCAAAGGGTCTGCATCTGCAATCTGTGTGGTTACAACTCCTTGTAAATTTTTAGTTAATTCATTCGGACATCCTTCAAGATTCTTTACCTTCTTGTTTTTACCAATAATTGTATTCAGGGAAGTGATCAGTTCTAACTGATCATCATCATCAACTTCCTTTCCTAAATCTTCAAATAAAGATCCAATTTCTTTCTTCTTTCTAGTCTCAGGGGTAAGACTGATGTCTTCTTTTGTAGGAAGGGGTACTTCAACCTCAGTTTCTTTAGGTTCTTCAATAATAGATTGGGTCTATTCTGCTTCTTCAGTTCTATCTAGTTCATCAAGAGCTGAATTGTCAACAATGTTTTCTATGTTCTTGAATACAATTTCTTCAGTGTCCAAAGTGATCTTTGTACATTCAACATTCATAGATTCTTCTTCAATATTTATAGCCAATGGAGAGGGAATATCCTCCTATTCTACTTCTTTTTCTTGTTCTGCTGTAACTTAAGACTCTCCAACAATTTCTACCATAACTTTAATTATTGCTTGTTCTATTTCTGCTCTCACTTGTTCATATTGTCCTACCATGATCTGAATGGTTCTCCTTTTAGTCCTCAAAAGAGTGCCAAGGGGCTTCAAGATCTATTTAAGATGCTCATCATCTTTCACAACACATAGTTTCCTCACCATATTTCTCTCATAGTTTTATCTTCTTCTTGTGCTCTCATTTTCCTGTTAACAAGTTTTTTGAATAGGTCATTAGGAATCTTGCCCTAAATAGTATCAAACTTCTTATTAGCCAAAATCATGTGCTTAACAATAGAATTTTCAAGATTCAATCTCTCAGAATAGTCATAAAGGTCATAGTACTTATTCATCTTAGTAAAGTCTGCATCTTTTATGATTTCTTCATTCACTCTCTCAATTCTAGGTTTCCATGCTTTCTTCTTTATAGTAGTGTCATCATCTTTAAATTCTACAATTTTCCTAGGGACTGGTGGCACCAAAAATTTTTGCCTCTTACCACGTCCTATAGCATTTTCCTTTACTCTCTTGCTGGGTGTGGAAGAAGAGGATCTAGTTGATTTCCTTGTTCCTTCTTCTTCCTTAGGTTCCTCCACTTTCACCTTCACTTGTGTAGCTTCATGATGTACTGCACTTGATGACAAGGGAGGTACAAACAAGATCTCTTTCTATCCAATATCCCTGATTGTTGTTGTTGTCTTCTTTGCAATATCAAACTCATGCTCTGTCATTCTAGTGTCCTTCAATATTTTCCTTATAGTGCTATCAACTCTCTTCTTAGACTACTTTTCTTCTATTATAGCTTTTTCATAGTTCAAGTTCTCTTCAAATGTTCCAAATCTATTGCACTAGGTGTCCAACTTATTCTTAAGTAACTTGCCAACATATCCTTCTATTTTTGTGTCAGATATCTCGTAGCCAAGAGCGTCTATGAACTCAATTCTAGGTTCCACTGCTTAAATATAGGTAAAGTTAGTGTCAACCATAAAACATATATCATCTTTATACTTCTCCACAAGAGACTATGGAATCCTTGATCTATTGGATACCATGTTCTAAAATGTCTTCAATACCAACTTAGCACTTTCATTCACTTTATCAATAACATGTCTCAAATACATTCTATTGATTCCTTCCATAGTGTTTTGTCCATCATTCCAATCATTTGCAACTGTATAGGGAAATCTTCTTAATAGGTGGAAAAACATGTAGGTGATCAAAGAAGAAAATCTAAATTGTGCATACTTAGTCTTCTTAATCTTCTCCAAGTTTTTAAATAATTGAATTCTCAGGATTTCACACATATCAACTAGTACCTTGTCAACACACATCAAATATGCTATATGTACCATTCCAGCTACCATATCATCTTCTCTAGAACTTGCACAAAACTTAGTGGTTAGGATCTTGCATAGGTATCTCACATCATCTTGCTTGATTTTACTCATTACAATTCCTCTACCATTATAGGATGAACATGTGTTATCAATAAATATTTTCCTCATATTCTTCTCATTTAAGGGAATAGCACTAGATTTAGATAATCTAGTTACATCATGAATCAAATCAGTAGTAATTTCTATTACTCTGTCTTCTAGCCAAAACTTCCCATTATGAATTTTTCTCAAAATAATCTTAGTGCATTCTTCATCGTCAAACTCATATTTCAAAGCATATTTAACAATCTCATTGTCTTTCAAATGTTCATATCCTTGTTTCAATGACATATCATGATTGTAAAGCTTCTGATACTCATTGGTAAAATCACTATCACTGAGGGTTTCTAACTTGCATCCAAGATAGCTCCTTACATTTTCCAAATGCAAAATGTCATCTGGTATGGATGACAATGCTAACCTAGGATCATCTTCCAGGGGTTCTATTGGTTCTTTCTTCAATCTAGATCTATTCTTATCTCTAACATTGTGAATTAAGGATACATCCATGATTTTCTTCTAATCTCTTATACCGATTCAAAGATCTATCAAGATAAATACCTCAGATTCATGATTATAGGGATTCCGTAGATTCTGCACTTCAATCTTTCACCAAATCACTGCAAAATGCTTCCAATCTCTATTCTTTTCTCTCCCAAACACTTCAATTCACTTTGATGATCAAATAATACTGATCATAACCTTTTATCACTTGAATCTCACTTAGGTTTGACATCACATTCAATTCTTTTGCTGCTTCTTTTCCAAAAAGCTGTTTCTATTAACTTGCAAAACTTTAAACTTCTTGCGTTCTCGCAAAACATAATATTTTCTTTTGCACTTTTAACCATAGCATTAGTACATCATAAAATACCTTCCATTAATTATGCAAGGCTTAATTCATCAAAAATCTACTTCTACACTAATTCTAAGTTCCTAATCTACTGCAATTTACATATATTTAAGTGCTTAAAGATAGGTCAGATAAGGATTCATTCTTACCACTTGATACTTCACCTTTCTGATTACCTTCAATGTAGAATATGTCTCCTTGATATGTGACTTTAACAAACTTTACTTCATCTGCATTACTATAGCAACCTTTCTATATATTTCCTGCATCTTCATTTCTTCTTGCATGATTTCTAGGGTTAGGGTTAGGATGAAAAAATCCATTATTCATTCTACAAAATCTTGTTGTATGTCCAATCTTGTTGCATATCTGAAAAACAATTCTATTGTTCCCATATCTCAATCCTTGCTGATTGATCTGTGACCTACAGTTTCTAGCAATGTGTCCAACCTTGTTGAATCTATAACATACTACTCCATTTCTTCTATTCATATCTTCAGTAGGTCTCTTATCTGCATTGTTAGTATTCCTAAACATTCTAATACCATAATTATTCTCAATAACTTTAGATTTTCTACATTCAATAGCTCTATGTCCAAAACCATGACAATTTTAACAATAACCATTAAGAGGTTTAAATTGTTTACCTGTGCAATCTCTCTCCATGTGACCAATATCATTACAACCAAAACATCTAACTTTGAATTCTCTTTGGATATCTTTGGGTGATTCTTCTTGCTTTAGTGATTCTTCTTCTTTAGGTGGTTCTTCAAATTTGTTGATCTCATCTAACTTTTTCTCATCTATGCTTTCAAATTCTTTCAGATCTAGTTCTTTGCTTTCATCATTTGTTCTAAATATATTAACTCCAAGTCTAGTCTTATCATAGGATAGTTTTCCATAAGATACTTGTTCATCGATCTTCTCACTATTTGAATATAGCCTTTCAAGTTGTGGATTGAGTCAATTCACCTTTCACAATCTTATTGTATTTCTCAAGTTCTACATGCTGCAAATTGACTTTCTCAAATTTAGATGTTACTTTGCCAAGTTTAGATCTTAATTCTTCATTCTCAATCTTCAACCTTTCATTCTCAAATCTCAAATTTGCTCCATTTTTTTCATTTCAATCTTTCAAACTAAGCTTCAGATTTGCTATTCTCAGTTCATGCTTAAGGATCACATTTTCTTTTTCTAAATTGTCATCACAACCTTGAATAAGAGTTTCAGATTCCTTTTTAGATTTCAGATCTTCTACCTTGTTTTCCAATTTCTCAATAAGGTTCTTTGCATCATCATATTTCCTTTTTAGAGTGTTTCTTTCATTAGTAAGCATATCAATCTGTTCAAGAGCTTCTTCAAGATTCTTCTATAGTTGATCCATATCCATAGAGATCTTACTCAAGCTGCTAGGCTTTCCTTGAATGATTCTTCTTCGAGTAACTAAGCTCTGATACCAATTGTTAGAAATAGGGAATACTGAGAGGGGGGGTGAATCAGTATTCCACAAACTTTTACTTTTCCCCAGTTATGGATATAACAAATTATCTTCACACAAGCATAACATAAGAAACTAAATAACATGCATAGTAATAACATCAAAGAACTTATAACACATTATTTATTCTCGAGGAAACCTTGACCAAGGGAAAACCCCGGTGGGGATGGTACCCACAAAGATCCACTAATCAAAAGTATCCTATTAAGGATATTGACCCTATTAGGAGTTTATTACAAGCATATAGTGCATCAATCCTGATTAAGGGACTATAGGCCTTGTTAGAAGCCTCAACCCTGTTAGGAGTTGTCAATACAAAATCTGATTACCAAATGAGCCCACTACCCAAACAAGTAATATACAATGTATACCAAAATAGGTCAAGGTGCATAACCTTATTTTTCTTGCATCAATATTCCTTTGCTTCTCTTATCTTCACATCATCACTATTACATTTTCTTTACAATTACATACATTTCTCTCTCTTTTTTCTTCAATTACAATTACATCTATACAAGTTATTAAGGCTAATAACTTTACATGGTCAGCTTCCATATATCATTATCTAAGGGTTAACATCTAGGATGTCATCCCTTTATATTGTTAAGTCACTATTTTGATAAACAAAATAATCCCTTAACTTTTTACCAATTCTGCCTTCATATTCTGTCCTGTCGGCTTAACACTATCTTTGATAAAACTACCATAACTAATTCCGTACATACCATACTAACTTTCACTCTAAGATAGGTCATCATTAGTCACCATAGAGTCTATATTCAAGTGCACAAGCACTGACCTCACTCCAGTCAATGTCACAAACAAAAATTGTGTCCTAGTGCACTAGTGAAAACACTATTTGACACTTAGACAAATTTGCAATGCGCTCTACCATACTTGCTCTGTGACCTTTTTTCTCTTCATGTGGATCATATGTTCCCATAATGACAACATCTATGTACTCAGCTTAGCCAAATTTCCAACAAGACTTACTTCATAAGACTTCCACCCATGCTACTTTCCATATGTTGTCATCAATGACAAACATATAGTCAGTAATGGCCTGTTGGCAAATCTCCAACAATCTCCCCCTTTGGCATTGATGGTAACATGTGGAATGAAAAAGCACCACCAACTAAAATGAACATTTCTTTTATAACATTCTCCATTTCCTCTTCAAAACTCCCCCAAAGCTGAATCCTCCATCTGTTGCAATATTTTCTAATATTCTTCATTTCCTCAACTGCACTGTTGCCATAAATGAATACTGCTCCCCTTTAGGTTATTACTCCTTTTTTCTATTGTTTTTCATGACTCTATATTACCCCCCCTTTAACATCAATGGCAAAGGGTGCCATACATTTTAAGCATAGGTAATACTCCTGAAGTAGAGTAGTCCACCTTCCATCAGTCCCGGAGGACTGATGCCTTTCCTTCTTCTTCTAAGTAGAATCAGGGAAGGGAATTACTCCCAACTTCTCACTAAGGTACTCAAAAGTATCCTTTGGTAAGGGCTTTGTGGAAATGTCTACCAACTAATCTTTAGTACTTACATAGTCCAACTTGACTTCTTTCTCTGTAACTTTCTCTCTTAGGAAGTGATACCAGATCTCAATGTGCTTTGTCTTTGCATGCATCATAGGGTTCTTTCACATATTGATAGTGCTAGTGTTATCACAATAAATAACAATAGGATAATCAATTTGAATTCCAAAATCTTTTATCATCTTCTTGATCTGAACAATTGTAGAACAATTCAAGGCTGCTGCAATATATTCTGCTTCTCCTATTGACTGAGAAATACATTTTTGTTTCTTTTTTGTCCAGGTGACAAGTCTATCACCAAGAAACACTACTCCACCTGATGTACTTTTTCTATCATCAATGCATCCTACCCAATCTGCATTTGTGTACACATGAAGTTCAACAATATCCAAATTAGGATACCATAAACCATAGTCTATAGTACCTTGCAAATAGCTGAATATTCTTTTTACTACCATGAGGTGACTTTGTTTAGGCTCTGTTGGAAATCTTCCAACTATCCCAACTACATTTGAGATATCAGGTCTGGTCTGAGTAAGATAAATAAGTTTTCCAATCATAGACTTGTACAATGTTATATCAACTACTAGTGAGTCATCTTCCTTTGTAAGCATGCATCCAGTAATCATAGGAGTCCCTACTGGCTTGCAATCATCCATCTTGAATTTCTTTAATATTTCTTTCACATACTTTGACTAATCAAGGAAAATACCTTTCTCCATCTGCTACACATTGAATCCTAAAAAGTATTTGATAGGACCAATCATAGTCATCTCAAATTCATATTGCATCTCCTTAGCAAATCAGCACTAAGTTTGTCATTACCTCCAAAGATAATGTCATCCACAAATATAGCTACAAGTAACAAACCCTCAGATGTCTCTCTAATGAATAGATTACAATCTTTTTCTCCTTTCTTGAATCCAATCTTTGTTAAGTATCCATCTAGTCTCTCATACCATGCTCTAGGGGCTTGCTTAAGTCCATAGAGGGCCTTCTTCAATTTGCATACCATATCAGGTCTATTTGATAAGGTGAATCCTTCTGGCTGCTCAATGTATACTTCTTTCAAATCTCCATTTATGAATGCTGACTTTACATCCATCTGATATACTTTGAATTTTTTAACTATAGCATAAGCTAGAAACAACTTAATAGACTCTAATCTACTCATAGGTGCAAATTTGTCTGTATAATCAATGCCTTCTCTTTGTGCATATCCTTTACAAACTAACCTTTCTTTGTTTCTTACTATTGTGCCATCTTCATTCATTTTGTTTTTGAATATCCACTTTGTTCCAATCACATTTTTATCACTTGGTCTTGGGACCAGTTCCCAAGTGTCATTTTTGATAATCTAATCAAGTTCTTCTTTCATAGTATCATGCCAATCTGAATCATTACAAGCATCTTCAACACTTAAGGCCTCAATCTGAGATAGTAAACATACTGCATCATCATTAGCTGATTTATTTTCTTGTGATCTTGTTAGGACTTTTGCGCTTTGATCTCCAATGATATCTTTCTTGGAATGGTTTCTAGATGTAAACTTTGAAACTTTAGTTGATTCTGACTCATCAGCCTTAGGTGTTTCTTCTTCACTTGTATTAGGGCCATTAAACAATACATCAATAATGTTAAACATTTCTTCAATGATTCTCTTACTAGTAGAGGGTCTAGGCTCATCTTCAATCATGGATGAGTAATCATGATATCTTTCTTGAACCATGAATTTTTCATCAATCTTAACATGAGCACTTTCAATGATCGAGGTCTCTCTCTTGAAATTAGATGTAAACTGCATGGTCTCATCAAGGATGTTGATCTTTGTTTTTTCTTGGAGTGAGAGTAGTCATCAACTTGTCCATGATGTCTTCTTCTGAAATCTCTCCACCATTGTTCTTGATTCCAGCAACTACTTCATTGATCCTTTGATTATAAGCTCTGATGTTTTCCTCAAGCAGCATCTCTAATGCATTATATCTTTTCTTCCATGTTTTTCTACATGCATCTTTTTCTTGTTTGTCACCTTCAAACATGTCTTCTAGGTGCTTCCATATCTTATGGGCAGTGTCAACTTTCGTTATCTCTAAAAATTCACTATCAGATAGGGCACTGATAAGGGCTTATTTAGCTATAGCATTCTAATGAAACAATTCCTTTTGTCTTTCAGTAGCATCATCCTTTCCAAGATCTTCTAGGGTAGGAATCTTGGCAACTTTGATAGTCACATTAAAAACTTCAAAAGTGATGCATTGCAAATGAGTAACCATCTTGTTCTTCCAATCAAGATAGTTCTCTCCATCAAACTTAGGACTTTCTTTTTTGAAGAATGCCATCTGATCAACCTCAAGCTATTAAAATTTCTCTCTGAGGTACTTGGCTCTGATACCAATTGTTAGGAATAGTCCCAAGAGATAACTAAGAGGGGGGGGGGGTGTGAATCAGTTCTCTACAAGATTCAATTCTTTATCCAACTAAGTATACTTAAACATTAAGAATAAACACAAAACCAATATTTTGGTTATGGGGAAACCTGAATAGGTAAAAACCCCAGTGGGAATTGACACCCAGTAATATTTTGTACTAGTGTATTATGATCCTTGCTAGAAGATCCTTAACCCTGTTAGGAGTAGCTTTACAATATATGAAGTATAGTAGACCTAGTTAAGGGTTGTACCCTATTAGGAGTCTTTTATAATTGTTCCTATTAGAGGAGAGGACACATTGTCCAAGAGCTCACTGCTCAAAGGGGCGAAGGTTACAACCTTCTGAATAACAAATACACACTATATCTAGATCTTGGTGAGCTGCGCTTAGACCTTCTTGTCTAGATCAGTTCCAATGTATAGCACAAGTACTCTACTTGGTCACATAGACCTTCTTCTGATGGTTCCACACTTCACACACTCTACTCTATTCTACTTATCAACCACGAACTACAATTCAGCAATCACAAATGAATGCCTATATATATCTTTCCTCTAAATGATATGACCAGGTCAGCCTATTAGAACCAACTTTAAATCATATTAGAGAAACCATAACAAACTCCAACAAACATTCTGTTAGCTCTGCTATGCATGCAACACATTTTGGGACCTGTCTAATTAAGATAATTTTAGACGCACGCTACACACTGTCGGCTCTACCAAAACAACTAAAAATTTCTCCTCAAGCTGAATTAACTTATGCGCTCTTAGCTAAACATCAATAACTCATCTCCAAGCTTAACTCCAAGGGCACATATCCTAAGGATAGGGGAAACTTTGGAACTACTAAAATCTCTGTCGACTCTTCTGAATAATCACAGGAAATTACTACTAGCAAAATAGCGACTGCATAACTTCACTTGTGTTTATCATCAGACTATGTATCTATGAACTTAACATCACTAATAGCTTTTCAACATATATCCAAGGGTGAATGCCCATAGGATAACTGTACAAACAACCATACATAGAACACTGTCTGTAACTCTGTTAGGAACATTGCTAACACAAGCTGCTATATATAACTGTCTATACTCACATTCAACCTCTGCGCCCATGATATCAGGCTGATATCATGTCCATGCAACATATACTGAAGGCTTACTTCATAAGACTTTCATGCATGCTACTTTCCATATGTTGTCATCAATGACAAATATATAGTCAGTACTGGCCTGCTGGCAAATCTCCAATAACACACACACACACACACACACACACACATATTTAAAGATATATAGGAATATAAAGATTAGGTTAGCAGCTAAGAGAAATGGAAGTTGTAAACAAAATATGCATACATATATAGATATACATATATACATACATTTATATATATATTATATTTATATTTATATTTATACATATAGTTAAATTTATATATATATATATATATATATATATATATATATATATATATATATATATATATATATATATATATATATATATATATATATATATATTCAATAGTAGATGGTTGTATGTATGACAACAATACAAGTTTGGACATTTCATATTCATGCAAAGGGGCTCGATGCTAAAAATATTATGCCTTTACAAGGCCAGTTATGTTGTAATCTACCATTTTTTATTTCTATTCTAAATGATATGATTTATCAAATGTATGAATATACCGACCCCTTGAAAGATTTTTTATACTAACCTAGGGCTATTGATTATAAGGTCTAACAAAATTGGTTAGATAGTATTTTTCTTCTACAAACATTTTTTATTTCTACAGGAACAACTTAATCATGGAAGGTTAGGACAACAATTAGAGACCTAGATTATGGCTTTTGTTAGAATGCACTATTCAGGGTTTTCAAGTCAAGACAAAGGCATTAATAGGGCAATTGTAAAGCCAAAGGCTAAAAAATGATAGAATGCTCCCAGATATGGTATCATGTTAAAATAGATTGTTTTTATTTTTTGTAAATATGGGAATGCACTCGTAAGGATATGTAATTTATAACATTATGTTTTGGACCATGGTCCCGAGATAGACTGGAGGTTTTCTTCTCCATTGTTTCTTACCAGTGCCCATAGTGAATGGAGACTTTGTAAATTATAATTTATAAATAAAATCTTGGCTACGACCTTTTACCGATCAAAAGAAAAAAGAAAAAAAGAGTCTTTTGGTTTATAATTGGTATGATATAGACTTGTTCAATACATAATTTGATATAATTGTAATAAATTTATATTATAATTTAACATATTGTAAGAGATTTATATTATAATTTGACTTATTGTAATATCATATTATATTTTTAAAATTGTAATCAATTCATATGTAGAAATCATCATCATGTCGAGGAAACAAGAAAAGACTCTAACACTGGAAGAGCATGAAAGAGACAAAAAGAAGAAAAGGGAAAGAATGGGACAACTTCATGAACACAAAAAAATGCATACCATAGAAGAAGATTTTTCTTTGGATGAGGAACATGAAACATCAATACAAAGTAAGAGAGAATTGGAATTGGAAACAAAAAGACAACGAATGAGAAACTTGTGTGCAACAATACAATTGAATTATGAAGATGTGGGCACATCATCTATGAGTTCCCAAGTTGAAGAGACTTCATCATCCAATGTTGGAGGCACACCATTGTATCATGTTGAAGGCACACCATTGTCTATTTCCAAGGTGTGGGCACACCCTTCTAACATGTTGAAGGCACGTCATTGTCTACATCCCAAGGTGTACGCACACCCTTGTATCATGTTGAAGGAACACCATTGTCTACATCCCAAAGTGGAGGCAAACAATTGTATCATGTTGAAGGCACACCATTATCTATATCCGAAGCTGTAGGAACAACATCATGTCATGTTGAAGGCATTCAAGATGGTACGTAATTCACAAATAATATTTTTGATGCTCCTACAATTGTTTATAGAAAGCCAAAATATTTGATTGATATTGATACTAACATTTTGCAAGAAATTCCTGACAAGATTCCCAAGCATACTTGTCAAAGAAATGCTAATTGTATTTGGAGATCATTTTTTGAGAATTTAAACATGACAGGAAGATGTCAACTATTTGTTTTAATGATGAGAAATCTAAAATTTAGGCTCATCATGAATATTTTTGGGCTGAGAACGATGGATGAGTCAAGTGAAAAATTTATTATAAAGAATCTAGTGACTTTATATGAGAGTGTGGGTTCTACACCATAAAAAAAAGATAGTAATGTCACACTACATGCACTTACATCAACAATAGTAAGCACTCAAATGAAGAAATCTTGACTCATTAGATAGACAAACAAAACATTAAAAATAAGTAGAAAGTCTCTAATGAGAGCCCTAGGAAGGCATCAAAGAGTGGAAGATCCAAATAGAAATGAGTTATGGGCATTTTATGGTAGACTACCATGAAAATATAAAGCAATTGTTGAAGCTTTGAAATCCTTGATTGAAGAATTTTGGAGGAATAACAAATGGGTATCTCCTAATAAAAGAGATGTTGTAAGAAGGAGGATTTCTAGTTGAATTCGTGTTCCACATGTTAGGTCATTTTTCCAGTCATTGCAAAATCCCGTGAGCTTGGCCTTTCCCATCTTGTTTTTGATAAAAGCCCTGCCTCATGCTCTTTGTTGTTCTCGCCTTGCTCTGGTCCAAACTGCATCTCTTAATGTGCAAAACCCAGAAAGATTTTCATTTTCTAAGGTCTGCGGGAAGCAAATTAAAAATTCTGCCACAGTGTCAAAAACCCACAATATTTTTGAAAATCCACATTGTTTTCGACCTCTTTGGCCTGCATAAAAACCCGTGATGTTTTTAGCTTCCTTGTTTGCCTTTTGGTCTATTGAAAATTCCTGTGTGTTTTCGATCTTTTGCCAAAAATCTACGTTGTTTTCGACCCTTTGCCTTAAGCTTTATGCACTTATCTTTGGTGCTAAAAACTTTGTGTGTTTTTGAACTATGTTTAGCTGCACATGTCCGACCGTGTGGTGTGTCCGGCTTCTTCCTTATTGGCTGTCGCATGGCTACATGTCAGATCTTTATGACATGCGATCATGCGACCGCTTGCCACGTGGCCGTGTGGGTCCCAGTCCTATGTGGCTTCTTGCCGTTTACTTTTCTAATAGCGCAAGTGCGACATTGTGGAGCCAGAGATCAAAGATCTAGAGTCGGCGTATGATTGCATGGAATATTCCTTACCCATGCGATCATGCACCCACCATCTAATTTGATGCCAATGGTTTGCTCACTTTGGGCTCGCTGGCGGATGCGGTGATGTGGCAGCCTTTGGTTGGCTATCACATGATTACATAGCCCATTCTTTGGCTATGCAATCATGCAACCGACTGACACGTGTCCTTGTTCGTGGTTACAGAGTTGTGCAATGGTGGTGTTCTATGGTCCTAGGGGTAGTGATGTGGTGGCTTCCTATTGGCTGTCGCATGATTGCATAGCCTTTCTCTTAGCTATGCGATCATGCGACTAGGTGACACATGTCCTTCGCAGTGCGGTGGCAGTTGTAGTTCCCGTGGTGGTTGTGGTGGCAGTTTTCTTGCAGTTACAGTGATGGTGGTGATTAATGTTGGTGGGTTGTCACATGTCCACATAACCCATTTTTGGGCTATGCGATCATGCAATAGAGTGCCACGTGTCCCTGTGGGCCCATCTGTAGCTATTTGATTGACTCGGGGGTTCTGTTGGTAGGTGGACGTGTGACGGTCTCCAGTTGGTCCATGCTGGCGGGAAGGTGATTTGGAACATGGGCCCGGGCATGGATTCTCAGTGGTGATCATGATGGCAAGTGGGTGCAGGGTAGTGGTTTGTCGCATGTTCACGTGGGCCAATTCCATGGCTTGCGAACATGTGACAAACCCTCTTGTGGCAGCGGTCTGGCGTTGGCGGTTAGCAGAAGGTGAGTGGATAGCGGGGGTCACATGTTTGCATAACCCATTTTTGGGTTATGCGATCATGCGACCAGGCAAATTTGAAGACTGGTTTCCTGCGATGATTAGAGATGTGACCATGCGACTGCACTGCTGGGGCCAAATGGTTAAAAGGTTTATTTCCCGCCAAGTGCATGTAGCCATTGCAATTTGAAGTTTGATTTTCTGAGCAACAAGGGGTACCTTTGTTTATGGAATTGAATGTAGATTTGACCCTGTTTGGTGAGTGGCGATTTGTACTATGGTCCAGGGTGCATGGCGGTTGTTTGCAGAGGTGTTTTTGTACCTATTGCCGTGTGGATTTTGAGCTCAAGAGGTGTTTATAGTTGAATGGTTTTGAATGTTTTAAGCTTTTTTGCTAAGGCTTGACCCTTGTCATGTCTGGTTTTATTTCTCGGTGGGGTTAGGTGATTTTGAATTTGAAATGATCATTGTGCTTGCATTGTAACCCTGGTATAAAGGGATTTTCATGATCATTTTTTGAGCATTGGGAGTTAGATTTTAAAACTTTTCTATTGTAAGTCTTCTACCAGTCTGATTGTAATGACTTATCTGTCTTGATTTTTTGGCAATTTGAAAGAAAGTCACAGGTCTATGCTAAGTTTGCAAGCAGGTTTCTTTTGGATGGATTGTACACACTCAAGGATTCTTTATACTTAATGCAGGCACATAATTCTCATCTCTCCCTTGTGTCAACGTAGATGAATTTTTAACTTTCCAGTTCATTGCATGAAAATTTGTGTATAGGTTTTCAATCTTGAGTTCTAGTCCAGGATTAGATTAAATGATGCTCCAGATGGGACCTAAATTTATCTCTTGTCTATGTAGGGATATTTTGTAAGCAGTAGAGGAGATTGTAAATGTGTTTATGGCTTTGAATCTCAGGTATATTTCTGGTGTGTGTGTGTGTAGTCTGTCCAGGAAACCTTGCCCAATGGATGAGGCACTGGCCTAGATAAGTATTTCTTTGCTGACATGTCCTGATAGGTTGTTATGATTCAAAAAGCATAAATTAAGAACCATTCTTTAAGTTTTCAGCATTTGGTTGTCAGTGGTTCTACCCCATAGAAATTGAGAGTCAATGAGTGTGTGGTTAACATTCAACACTTTCTTGCTATTCTGTTATTTGTTATATGAACCTATTTCTTGGTGTATGAAGTCTATTTTATACTAGGTTAGGTGCACCCACCTTGGTTTTGCAGAGCCAGAAGTAGAAGAGGGCATTTTAAGTCCCTATAGTTGGTCCAGTTACCCTAAGACCTTTTTCCATTTTGGAGCTAACCATTCCTAAAATCCTCTGAGGGTATATTGGCATCCTGTTAGAGCATAAGAGTCTTTTTGGACACCAAAACCACATGAAAAACATTTTTTTGATTAAACTTTGATACAATAGGATCATGTCGATGAGGCCTAAAATAACCTATCTCAGTTTTTAGAGATTCAAGTTCGTTTATATTTGGAAACACATTATCGATTGATGTCAAAACTCAAAGTGTTCCTCAGTTGAAATGAGAAACATTATATATTTTAGGTTAGATAGTTGTCCTACCTTGAAAACAATAGATTACGGTTATAAAGAGCTTGTAGAATTAAGCATTCATGACTGTTTGGAGCTTGATGCCATGCCAAATTTTAAAAGTGCAAGTTGCCTCTAGAGGATTATAATTGATGAATGTGGGAAGTTAGAATATCTTCAATTAAGTGATTGTAAAAAATTGAAAAATGTGTCATTTGACATTAGACATCTATTAATTAGTGACTTTCCTGAGCTTGAGGGGTTTCCAAGCTGTGCCAAATTGAACTGCTTGCAACAAATTGGCATTGAATCTTGCAAGAAACTATAGAACTTGATGTTGCCATCAACACTCATCAGTCTATTTGTAAAGAGTTGCAAAGGTTTACAAAGAGTAGTATCACATGGTTATCTTCCAAAGTTTACACAGCTAATTATCGAAGAGTGTCTTCATCTTTTTTCTGTGACATGTAAATAAAATGAATTTACCCTGAATGAAGTAAGAGTATTTTGTTTCTTATTTCAGTGTGTGCCATTGAAGAGAATGGAAATGATTAGAAGAGCAATAGATGGAGTGGAGTCATCTCTAAAAAAATCTATTTTGTGATGCTAATGTTGGCATCAATTGTGTGATTTCAATTGGTACGCACAAAAGGTATCCTGAGAGGTTAGAATCGACGACAAAAAATATTTTATGCTTTCTAGTTTTGGTTGATAGATCTACTTTGGAAATGAATATAAATACAAAACTATATAAGTGTGGCCATAAATATAAGATGCATGAAGGAGAATGAATAATCACAATGGTAGAATGTGACGAGAGATATAACTATCTTCAGGATTTGAGGGGGTATAAAATGATTAAGAAGGGGTTTCAGATAGAAGCAAAGAGAGGAGAAGAGTGGAAGTGTCTCACTATGTTACATATAATTATTGATAAGCTACATTATTCATAAATGATTTTCTTTTTATTTTTTCAAATTATTTTGCTCTTTATCTTTGAGACATATAAGATATAGATTTTTCCATAGAGTTTCGATTGTATTTTATAGAAGCACAGAACAATATTTTTAAGAGGAAAAATTGAGGTAATTTTTTAATAGAATTAGTTTAATAAACTATTATGTTGAAAGCCAATATTATTAATAATATATTTTGTTAAAGAAAATAATTTTACTTTTAAATAGTAAAAGATATATGAGTTTAGTTTTCTCATTACAATATATTAATTAATTTTGGAATTCAAGTTTGATAGTGGAAATGCTAAAAAGTTTTGTGACTTTCTGAATTATTTATCTAAAAAATGTTTACTTAAGATATGAGTCGACAATGATAATTTGTAATGATGTTTTTTTATAATAGTTTATTAGTTTTTTATTATTATAGTAATAATTAATATTTTAAAATTTTATTTAATTAATAATAATGGTAACTCTCAATTAATTAATTTTTTAAAATTAATATTAATATTTTTCAATGTCAAACAACTAAACAAGTTGCACATACAAAGGTTCAAAGATTTGCATATGGTAATAGTAGCCCGTGATTTTACAAAGCTTGTACGGATAATTGTCAAAGATTGTCTTGAGCTTGAATTACCAAGTCTTGCCAGAATGAGCTAGTTAGATAACATTTAGATTGGTTGTTTTAAGATATTTCAAATAATAACAAGTATTGAAGAGTTGCATACATACAAAAAGGTTATTGCAACAATGAATTAATATAGAAATGCATTCATAAGTTGAAGGTACCAATTTTAATGCTTCTTTTCAACAGGTAATCATATTTTTTAGACTATACCTACTTGGGATATAGCATCCCCTTAGACTACACTACAATGAGTAAACTTTTTAATGTAACTAATGAAACTAGTGCAATACATAATCTGATACTATGTTGACTGGGGGAGACTAGGCCTCATGACCTTATTCTTTACCACAAAAAGCCCTCGCCAATTAAATTAGGCCCCCAACCCTTCACCAATCAATCATAAATATCATTTTTAATGTTATTTTTCTTGTATCTTGTTATTGATCTTTATCCTCATATTATCTTCTATATTTTTATTATTTTTAAAAGGTTTTAATTAATCACTAACAATAGTAACTCCCCACTAACTAAAAGTTATAAGTATTATCAAAATATTAATGTTAACATTTCTTTTCAGTGTTTTTACTATTTCAATTAGGAAAGGGCCTAAACCCATCACAAAAAAAATAACATCAACCCTTACGAAGTTGAAAAGAGATTCAAGAGAAGTGAATTCAACAAAAAAATAATAAAACAAAACAAGAAATTGACCAACAACAAAAATAAAAAGAAACTAGCACAAACAAACATAGGATTACAAAAATGGGGGATTAATCTCATTCCAATCTTGATTAAGCTCCTTGAGGGTATCAATAAAAGAAGTCTTTTTGGTCTCAAGCAAAAATAAGTTTGTAGAAGGGCCCTCTTTCACTAGCTAAACAAAAAACTACATATTCTCCTTATGCTTCCTTCTTTTCACCTTCATACAATCTAATTCCTCATAGAGGGTGTTGAAGGAAAAATTTAGTTTGTCCATAATCTTCTTATTAAAATTGATCACATTTGCTATCTTTTTGTTAACCTAATTCTTGTTGGCTTTGACATTAGCTAGAGTCGGAAGCATCTCTTGTTACTCTTCTTTCTAGAGGGAATTAAAGACTTTAGTTCACAAGCTTATCCTTCAATCACATCTCAATTATCCAACTTCTTAGTGATCTCATAAACAACCTCCCACACATTGTTATTCATACTAGTATGGGACCAATCCCCTATTAGGAATAGTTCCAAGAGATAATTGAGGGGGGGGGGGGGTGGTGGGGGTGAATCAGTTATCTACAAGTTTCAATTCTTTATCCAATTAAGTATAGAAGAACATTAAGCACATACACAATGAAATAACACTTAAACACAACACCACAATTTTAGTTACAGAGAAACCCAAATAGGTAAAAACCCTGGTGCGAATTAGCACCCACTATAAAACTGCACTAGTGTATAATGATCCCTATTAGAAGATCTTACAACCTTGTTACCTGAGTTGGTCTTTACAATACATTAAGTATAGTGACTATTGGAATTAGGAGAGATAGGTATTGAGAGGGGAAGGGTGAATCAATGCCTTCTAAAACTTTCACTTGTAAACCTTTTAGGTATAAAACTATAAACAGTAATAACCGACCAAAATAACTTGAATCAAACTGCATGTAACATTCATCTAGTTGACTTATGAAAGTAAACAACATGAAATCAACATGAAAAACACATAACATAAGTATTTTGGTAACGCATAAACCCTTGTAAGAAGGTAAAAATTGTGGTGGGGATGACACCCACAAATTATTCACTACTGCATATAGAAAAGGTTTTCCTGTTAGGGCTACAAGTTTTGATCACTTCTGGTGATCTCACCTTGTTAGGAGCGACATGTTAGATTAGCTAGATCTACCTAGTTATAGGATTTTAACAACACTACTGAAGTGTGCACTCAGTTAAGAGATTTACAAAAGACTGTCAAGTCTACTCTGTTAAGAGATTTACCCAAAGCTCTATTACAATTGTGAGAAAGTAATATGCAATTATCTGCTAGTTGACACTCAATTGTCTGAAATAGATCTATAATCTTTGATAAGATATCACCTTACTTGTGATGAATCTCTGCTCTGTTCTGCTCGGTAGCCTTCTCTGATTCTACTCAATTTGATAACTTATGTACTCTGTTATGCTTTGTGAACTGATTGAATTGAATTTTTTGGCAATGACTTCAAGTGCTCCTTCATACATATATATCAGTTCAACAACCACTCCTAAAATGCTATGAACATATAGAATAGATAGTGTTCTATTTTGTCATTTAAGAAAAAATTAGGTTACAAAAATAATCATAACCCTAAGATCTACGGTGCAAAATTAACCTAGATCAACTATTACAAATAAGATAAACATTACATTTAATGAATATCTTTTACAATAAATGCTCCTTGATCTTGGTAAACCATTTTATGATCTGTTGTAACCATTTACATAGAAGAATGTGCCATTTCTAATTACTACACCATTTTTTATGATCATCGGTAAACACTGTGTAGATAGTTTGGTGTATACTATGATGCTCAATGTTTATTGTCTGTTGGTGTTGGTGTCTACTAGTGCTCGGTAAACTGTGTAATGCTTGGTGTAAAGGCTTTACCAACTACTCTGTCTTGCTTCTAGTAACCGACCAACTCAATATAAGTTACCGACCGATTTCTTTGATATCCTTTGATACTAATGACAACCTTGAATGCTCAAATAGAGATTAACAATCTCCCCCTTTGGCATTAGTATCAAAACTTTGAATGTATATAGACAAAATACATTTATTCCTTATATCTCTGCTATATATATATCTTCATCAAAAAAAATGTCTAAGTACTCCCCCTCAGTACATGCTTCCCAGTAGAATGTAGTATACTTAAGGAAACTTACTTTATTTGGCATATACATGTTTTCCCCCTTTTTGATAATAATGCCAAATACAATATATATATATATATATATATATATATATATATATATATATATATATATATATATATATATATATATATATATATATATATATATATATATATATATATATATATATATATATATACAGTATACTTACAGCTTATCAAAAATTGATTGATGGGTTTTCTTCAATGAGGCCAAGAGGTTGTCCCACTCCTCTTTCAAGTTGGTAAGAGCAATGTGCTCAAGACCAACTTGCGCATGCATGTCAAATATATTGTCTAACACTAAAATCTCTAGTGTTGCCACTAATTGTTTAGCTTTGACAATGTGTGCCTCAAAAATCTTTAGGTGTGGAATGAGTTCTTACTGTAACTTTGTAACCTAATCTATGATGTTCTCTTCTTGTCTCCTTACATCTACTATCAGCCAACGGAGTTCCTGTACTCAGTGAATATGCTTTAAGAAAGCATTGGGCTTAGTGATAGCTACTTGTGTACTTAACTTGATGTCCGCATCTAAACCTTTTATCTTTTCACTGACATCTACAGTGAAGGTGTCAGAAGTACAAAGCTTTACTAGAAATTGATAGATTATATGGGTTATAGCTTTAGCCTCGATAATTACCTCAAATAATTTTACCTTTTTAAGTGCCACTTCTAGGCTTATCTTTTCTGCCAATTTGTTTTGAATTCTTGATTCTACCCTCTCTTCAATTCTTTTTTCAGCTTCAACATCAGGGGCATTGATTTTGTCAATGAGCACTGCAAGTTGATCTATAATGGGAGTATTCTCATCAATGTCTACCTCAGGTACTACCTACTGTAGAATATCCTGCACATCAGCTAACACTTCCTTCCATTTGTGCTCTTGCTTTAGCTTCTCTTGTGCCACTTTCCTGGAACATAATTCCCTATATTTCATTAGGTCTTTGGGGCTTAGGGTTCTTAGGTCACATTCTGGAATAATTATCACTTCATCAATGGTGACCGGCCCTTTTCCTTTCTTCTTCTTCTTTTGTACAAGAGGTGACTTCTTCTCAGTAAGAACAATAGCTCTTTCTCCACTCTTTGGAGTATCCTTCCCAATTGACAGTGTATCTTCTTTCTTTTTCTCCTTGGTGGATGGTGTAGGAGTCTCGATGGTAGTGTCAGAGGGGTTCACCTCAGTTGTCTTTGATTCTTTGGTTGCCTTTGGTTCTGTAGACTGTGCCTTTGTGTTATCAGGCTGATTTGTCACTGTAGGTTGCATAGGTGCTTTTGTTTCGGTTGTATCTTTGTGTGGCTCGGGAAGAGATGCATCAGGTTGTACTTGTGAAAGTATTTCAACTACCTCAACAAGTACTGGTAATTCACCTAGGAGAGATGTGAAGACACTTTCAGTGTTGGTTGCTTCATCTCTGTATGATTCAATAGTCACATCTACATCATCCTTATCATCAGGATCACCTTTAGTGATGTCCTCAATGAGTACATCTACATCAGTTTTCTTCTGCAAGTGGATCTCTACTCAATCCAGTGCATCCTATGATACTCTTATCTCTTCCTTCTATTCGGTAATATCAATTACCTCAGTAACTGATATATTGGTGTCTTTTGACTTCTTTCCCTTATTATCATCAATATATATACCTTTTCCTTTAGAATTTTGTCTCTTCTTAGACAGTTTCAGGAATGCTTCCTATTTAGCTTTCTCTTCTGCTTTCAAAATTGATGTCCATATAGAATCACATATGACATCCATATCACCCACATTCTCATCCAATATTTGCATAGCTCTATTCTTGACTAAAAATCTGGCCTGGTATTTTGTCAAGTATTCACTAACAATAGCATAACTAAAGTAAGAGGCTACATGAACTAATGACCTTTCTCTTTTCTTTTTCTCTATGTCTAGTGCAATAGCCCATTTCTCATTTACTCTGTCATCTAGTTCCTTTGGTAATTGACATGCAAATTCCATTGGCACTCTTTTGAATTTAATCATCATCTAAATGACCGCATGTTCTAGCTTTGTCTTGTCCTCAATTGACATTGTATCAAAGTTGCCTATGTTTGGATCTGAAAGATTTATATTCTCAATTATATCTTCAATTATCTCATCTATTGTACCTACCTTGTGTTTAACCACCTTGAACTGATTGGTATCATCTTCTTTATCTATTTCTTCAATATCTTCATTGCTTCTTATTAGTCTCTTTCTTTTCTTTTGTGCCTTAGCTATAGGTTTGTTCTTTCTTTTAGCATATTTCCTCATCGATGTAGCTTCCCTCAGTTTCTTTACTTTCATTTCTTCTTGCTTTGGAGGTGATGAGGCTATAGTAGATGATCTTGTCTTCATGCCTTTTTATTCTTGTAACTGTTTCTCCTGTTCATCAGTAGTAGGAGGAATCGGTGTTGTATCCTTTTCTTTGTCAGACTTGGTTTCCTCACTATCATAGGGCTTGTCAACTAACATCAACTAACCTTCGATTGTTTTCTTGACCGGTGACTCTTTAGATGAGTCTGATACATTTCCATATTTTGCTACAAGATCTTTCTTCATTTTCTTCACCGTACGAGACATTTTTTTGATCTCTATATTAGTAGTTATCCTTGATTTGGCTTCTTCATAAGTATCGAACCTAGTGGCAATAATATCTATCGGTAATACCAATAGTGCATTTATAGATTTCAAGGCAAAATCATAGTTCATTTCATATCCCATTAGTGCCAACCATTTAGTTCTAGGTTCTATAGCCTTTATCATAGAATGATCAGTACTTCCTACAAAACATATGTCATTCTCAAACTTGTCAACTAATTCCCTCAGAATTCAACTTCTTTGATGCATTTTGGTCTTAAACTCTTTAAAATATGCATCAAATTCCTTATTCAAATTCTTTCCTAAACTTTTCATCATTTCTTTGATTTGTGCAGTTATCAATTTATCAGTTTGCTAGTTTACTTCACCGATACCAGGTACATATTTTTGTAAATAGAGGAATGTACAGACAAGTAGTGATCCATACTTACATGTATTGGCCTTCTTTGATCTTATTGTTTTCATTTTCTCTTGAACTTGGTGTAGTAAAATCTCTGCAAGATCTAACTGGTGATCTTTCTTCACAATCTTTTAAGCCATGTCCACGGTGCTATAGGGTACATTGTTTAATCTGCCGGACTGAAATATTTTATACCCAATGACATGAGTTGCAAATTTTACCACTAGGTCTTTGATTGTTGAAATATTTAATGCTCTGTTGTCCCATTGTGCTCCAGTATTTTGTTAGCACTTGTAAAATTTTCATGGCTGCATCCCCTTTTTCCTGGCCTCTATATCTATTTTCCTTGTCTATGGTTTGAAAACCCTAGGTTCATTTTTGAATTTTCTAGCTATTGCATCTGAAAACCCTAAGTGTGACCTGGTCTTTTTCTAATTTCATGTTACTTTTCGGGCCACTTAAAAGTCTTATAGCGCATGTGTCTTGAATTTTGTCACCCGGCGGTCCTTAATTTTTCCTAAGTCTAATCACCTGGCGAAGTAAATTTTTCCTAAGTTCCCTGCAATATTTTTTCTAATGTTCCAGCTTAATATTTTCCTGGGCCTGGCTCTGATAGCTTTTCAATTTGATGGTTATTGTTAAACTGCATAGAATGTGTCAGAGGCATGTGATATCATGACGACCGTTGATTCTTCTTTATGGCATAGCATTTTAGATAGGTGGGACCAGTGACACATATGCACAAATGGTGGTCCCTGATTTGTCAAAGTATCTTACATAGCATGGTGGGGTCACAGTCTTTGATGATTGGCTAAGATTCCAGATCAATGGTTGGTGCATATTCTCATAGAATCTTTTGAGCCCTTCAGATCATGTGCCAACCATCCATTTCTCTGGGTGTTCAAGACAGTAATAAGCGGTGGGTCCAAAGTGACACATAGGCACAGTTGGTGATCTGTGATTGGTCCATGAGGTAATATACTGGCAGTTGATAGTGGGACCTAGTTTGCAGCTTGTTAGAGGGTCCTGAAATCTCCAGAGGATCAATGGTGGGTGTAAGTTCTTATCGAGTGTGTCAGAAACATGAGATCTTCTGATGACATGTACTCATTTGGTAATCACTGATTGGTCGAGGAAGGATGATGTGGAGTTTGTCAGTGGGACCTGAGTTAGAAAGTTTGATTGACAGTCAGCATGTAATCACATGGAAATTCTTTCTCCATGAGATCATACGCCGACCATCCATTTTGATGTCAAAGGGTCAGTGGGTCCTCTGTCAGAAGTGACTGGGCGGGTAAGTAGTGAATGGTGTAGTGACAAGTGGCATAAAGCGGGCCCAGATGAGGGTCAAAATATTAGAGGTTCTGACAAAATATTTAGCGGCCTAACAAATTTTCAAAGGCTTCACTCATTCGCACAATTAAATGGCGATGCTCCAAATTGACTGGCAATTCAGCAAAGAAGCATTCACGTAGTCGCTATATAAACTACCAGAGATATAAAGTGTTCTGCGAACTAGCGACACCCTTCAATTGCCAGTTCGCCAAATGTGACCGGGGTAGGTTCATTATCTTTGTTCGCTAGTTCACAGAGTTAAAGATGAGTTAGCTTTTTATTCTATGAAAATAAAATGCTTTGTCGCATGTTCACTAAGAGTAAACTGAGAGCTATCTATTGAGTTAAGTCATAAGGCCCGCGAAAGAAAAATATCAAACGGTCATGACTTAAACTTCATCTCAGTTTGAATGATGACTATCAATTTTTTTCTAGTGCCATGGATGTAACCATTTCAGTTTGAATTCAAATTTTTGAAAGGGTTTCTCAGCGACAAAAAGGACTGGTTTTTAATGTTTTAGCAACTGGATTTGATTAGTTTAGTGGTGCCAGCTATTGCAGTGTGGTCCAAAGGGTTTGATGATTATTTGTAGGGAGGTTTTATGTCATGGGAGAATGAATAAAGGTGTTTGAGACATGTTGCAAGGGGTCTAATCAAATTGATTTGCATAGAATTTCATGATCTTCAGTATAGTTCCAGAAGAATTACCATAAATGAAGACTGATTTTAGGTCTGATTGCTTAGGGTTGCTTGGTTTTCCCTCCAATGTATTGAATTCTAATATTTTGAATTGTTTTGGTGGGTGGAAACCCTAACCCTTACCCTGGTTATCCGTAGCTTGTTGCATCCTAACTTGTTTAGGATTCCAAGGTAACCAGGGGTATATAGTGTTGAGTTGTTGATTTTTGAAAGGTTTCTAGTTTCAAAGTTCAAAATCAGTCCCAAGTTTCTGGTCCCAAGGGTTTGTAATAGTTTTTTGATTCAGTGTTTGTTGATAAAAGAAGAAAGTTGCAGGTCTAAGTTGTAGTTTGCAAGAAGGGTGTCTTGTGATTCATTGTATACATAGAAGGAATTCATCATACTTAATACAAATATCTGATTTTTATCTCTCCTTTGTGTCAAGTCAAGTAAGCTTTGAGTTTTCTAGCTCATTACATATTGTTTTTATGTATGTATCTTCATTTTTGAGTTCTGATCTAGGATTGGATTAAACAATGCTCTAAATGGGATATGAGTTTGCCCTTGTCTATGTAAGGATGTTTTGTAAGTAGTAAAGATTAGGATAAATGTATTTATGGCTATGAATTCTTAGATATTCTCAAATCTATGTGTCTTTGTGTCTAAGAAATCTTGCCCAATGTTTGAGGCACTAGCCTAAATGAGTATTTCTCTTGTTAACATACATTGATTGAAGTTATTACATTCCAAATCTTAAAATCAATAACCTTTCTAAGCTTTAGGTCTTTGGTTGTGTGGTTGTGTTACCAAATAGTAATGAAGAGTCAATGAATGTGAGGTTAGCATTTAGTACTTTCTTACTATCAATCTATTATTCAAACCCAGTGTTTAGTCTGTAAAGTATAGTTTTCACTGGGTTAGGTGCACCCACCTTGGTTTTGCAGAGCCAGAAGTGAAGAGGGAAGTCTTGTCCCTATAGTTGGTCTAGTTACCCTAAGATCCTTCTACATTTTGGAACTTACCTATCCTAAAATATATCTAGGGGTATGTTGGCAGCCTAAGAGCATAAGCCATTTTGAAACATCGACAAGATGGTGACTCTACTTGGGAAATTTTACAAAAGTCTATAATAACTAGTAGGTCATCATTGGAAAAAATAGGGTTATTCTTGTCCCTTGTCTTGTCAAGCTCATTTGGATATTTTTTAGTGAGGAAATAGTATTGTAAGATTCCCAATATTCTTGGGTGGTGACTCAAACATCTTTGTAGCAGTGCGAGTCAGTAGATTATTTATAAAATGAGTTACAGAGGTACTAGGTCTTGGAGAAGGGAGCATCCTAAAGACATAGTGGAAGAAGGTATTCCAAGCACTTCTAGGCCTAGTCAGACAAGGGGAGGAAAGAAGAAAAGAAATATTTCTCATACTTGGAAAAGTAAAAATGATACAAGACAAGAAACTCAAACCAAGCCTGGTCAAGAAGAAAATATTTCAGAATATGAAGAGGCTATTGATTTGGGACTGAACCAATATGAGGATGAATTTCAAATAGGAGATAATGAATCTGAGACTACTCTCCTAGAAGTAGAAGAAATCTTTGAAGAGCTCTATGAGTTGGAAAGAAGAATCCAAGAACAAGTTGCTATTAGACAACAAAGAGAAAAGGACAAAGAAGATAGAGTAAGACAAGCCATGATAAGGGTTGATCAGCTAAAGAGGCAGTTGTTAGATTTGGAGGCAATTAATTTTGTCTCGAAGCCTGAAAGAGCGGAGGAACAACTTGTTGTGCAAAGAACATATGAGATAACTAGGCCTAGAGATAAAGGCAAATAGAAAGTTGTTGGAGTTCAAATCAATGAACAAGTTCATGTGGAAAACCCATTAGAGAAAGGGTTGAGATTAGATGCAGACCTTGAGAAGGCTAGAAAGGAAAAAGAAATATTAGATAAAGAATTAGAGAAGGCAGAATTGGATGCTACTGCTACAGAAATAAGAAAAAAGATTGATTTTCTCAAGCATACCTCAGGACCTTCAAATTCTACTACTTCCTTTTTGGGACAAGGTGGAAATCATGGTAACCTTGCAACTCAAACAAATGGCATTCCGGGTGCTGCTAAAATTCTTGTTGGTTCAAACACAAGGACATCTACATCCCAAGGAATGGACCCACCTCAAGGAGTTCCTATTCATGAAAGGTACAAACAACTTATCTTTTTTGGTATTCCTGGTTATCCTAATGTAATTCCTAATGAAATTAGGAAGAAGCTCCCAAAGTTTGCTGGGAAAAATGTCATCACATGTGAGGAACATCTAAAACTTTTTATGGATGTAATAGATGATTATAATGTTGAGCCTGATGATGTTGTAATGAAGTTATTTGTACAATCTCTAAACGAGGATGCTAGGGATTGGTTTAGAGGGTTGCCCCATGCTAGTATAGGATCTTGGAATGAATTTAAGAATTGTTTCAAGGAGCATTATGGAGATAAAAAAAATGAGGGTTTTGTTTTGAATGAATTCAATAACATAAAGAATAATTAGAATGAAGAGGTCCTTGAATTTAATATAAGATTCCAAAAGGCTATGCATAGGCTCCTGCAAGTTATCAGATTAGATGATAGGGTGTGTCTTGTGACATACTTGAATGCTTTTGATGCAAAGATGGGTTACCTCTTAAGGGATAAGAACCCTAGAAATCTTGGGGAGGCTTACAAGTTGGCTATCAACATAGAAAGTAATAGAAGGATATCAGGAAAATTAGGGAGAACAGATGATTGTAGGCCTCAAGTGCAAAATAAGAAAGAGATGGGAAGGTCTGCTAATTTTAAGCCAAAAGAGGAGGATAATCTAAAGTAGATTCTAAGTGCTTTAGAGGATCTAAATCCTGATGAAAAAAGAAACAATAGGGTTGCAACAAATGATCGGCCAGCTTCAAATAATTTTAGCAGGCAACCAAGAATGCAAAATTACCCATACAATACTCACTGGAAGAATGGAAAGCCCATTTTTCTAGTTAAAAGGGATAGGCTTGATGATAGGATTCCTGATCCTTTGCAAAGAAATTCAGTTAACATGAATGATGATATCCCATGGTGTACTGCTTGTCAATCTCCTCATAGTCCAAAGCATTGTGTTATTGCTTTGAATTTATTTGAGAACCAAGAACAAGATAAGCAATATGATAAGAGTGGTTGTGCAATGACTTCTTCACATGCATGGGATGAGGTTGAATCCACTGATGATGAGGAAGAAGAATTTGATGATGTTGGATGTGGTGTAGTGAAGTGTGAGGAACATGTTTCCTTAAGGAGACCCTTTGATGAGGAAATTGCTCAAATCACTGCAGACATGGTCACTCAAGCCAAGAGCAATTACAATTTGAGAAATAGGACGATTGGAAGCACAGTTGGTAAACTAGGTAGTATGTTTATCAAGAATTTAGAAAGGAGTAAACAATAGCCTAAGGAAAAGGAGAAAGGTGTTGGTGTGGTCAGTCAGGTTAAAATTAAAAAGAGGAGTGGGCCTACTTCAATACCTAAGGGTAAAGTAAAAACATTAGAATTAGTTGTTCCCATACCTCAGAAGGAAGATGAATTTTTGCAAAAGGGTAAAGATGACTTGACTATCCAAAAGGAGGATAAAGATACCACTAAGATTAAGGAAGTCATGGGCAACCATACATATGTTCCCATTGATATGACTAAATTGCTTTCACAAATAACTGTCAAAGTTCCACTTTTGGAAATGATGAGAATAGAAGAGCAAAAGGTTAAGGCCTTGGATTGGGTAAGTGGTGCTTCTTCAATAAAGGTCCAAGAAATGAGTAGGAGTGATAAGCATGTGGCTTCTTTAGATGACACACCTAACAGTAAAAATGAAGAAATTGTCTCTAAGATCCCTTAGAAATTTTTGAATGCAAATGTTGTAAATGCTGCATCAGGGATAGTTGATCCTTTTTTCTTGTCCCTTATGATAAATGGAAAATTATTGAAGAATTACATGATTGATTCTGGAGCATCAAACATTGTCATGCCTATAGAAATCATGAAGTCACTGGGACTAAAGGTTGATACACCTCATGGGAGATGCCAAGCTATGGACTCAAGAGAAGTACCAGTTATTGGTACCATTAAGGCTTTGCCTTATAAATTAGTAGCATTTCCTAACAAGTAGCTAACTATGAGTGTTCTAGTAGTTGATATTCCTCCTCAGTATGGGATGCTATTGTCTAGAAGGTGGAGTGCTTCTATGGGAGGAAGCATTTAGTGTGACTTGTCTTTTGCTACTTTTAGCATTGGAGGAGAAAGTGTAAAAGTTTCAAGGGAAACTAGAACCCCACATATCATTGAGGAGGATGAAGATGATGATATGGATTGTTTTGTTGACACTGACATTGGTTCTTTCCAAGTTCAAGAGAGAAAGGTGCAAGAAAAGGTCAAGCATGTCCTTCTGGTTGATGATGAAAATAACATGGCAGAAGGTAATGTCTTATGGACTCTGTATTTTGATGGAGTAATTTCAAAGGAAGGTGCTGGAGCAGGAGTGCTATTAGTATCCCCAAGTGGTAAGACTTTCAAGTTTTCTTTCACTCTCTTGTTCCTTTGCACAAATAATGTTGTTTAATATGAGGCCGTACTAATTGGTTTGAGACAAGCATCAAAACATGGAATCAAACATCTTAGGGTGATTGGTGACTCTGAGTTAATAGTTTCTTAGATTAGATCAAGGTATGCATCAAAGAATCAAAGGCTGAAACAATATAGAAATGTTGTTTGGGATGAAATTGAAGGTTTTAGTGCCTTTGGTATTGATTGGGTGGATAGAAGCTAAAACAAGATGGCTGAGTTATTGGCAAACATAGCACTAAGGCCAGAGGATATTACTTTTGCAGAGATATCCAAAATTGAGTTCAAGTCTAGGCCTTCTATCCCAGAAAATGTTGAGAATTGGAAGGTATTTTCTGATGATCAAGATATACTAAGGTTTTTGCAGTGTGATTCTCATTTTGATGGTTAGGAGATGGATTTCAGCACTTATGTTGACATAAAAAATGGAAAATAAAATGTTCTTGGGAAGGCATTTTTGTAATTAAAGTCAAATAGGATCCCAAGGGGACTGGTTGCTCTTGAGAGGGCATTTGATGATAAAGAAAGGACTTGTTTTCCTAAATTTGTTGATAAGATAAATGATTTGGAGGAAGTAAATTTAGGAACAAGTCAAATACCTAAATTTTTTTATATAGGTAAATGTTTATCCCAAAGAACTAGGAATAATCTAATTGATCTTCTCAAAAGATTTAGACATGTCTTTGCATGGTCCTATGATGATTTGAAAGCCTATAGAGAAGATCTATTACAACATGAAATACCATTGAAGGAAGGTACTAAACCTTTTAGGCAAAAATTAAGGCCTGTGAATCCTACCTTGGCATCAAAAATGCAAGATGAACTCAAAAGGATGATGGATGCTGGCATCCTCAAGCCTGTCAGACATTCTACTTGGGTGTCAAACTTGGTTCCAGTCAGAAAAAGGAATGGTGACATTAGGTTATGTGTTGATTTTAGGAAATTGAATGTCAATTCTTTAAAGGACAATTATGGTTTGCCTAATATGGAGAATATGTTGCAGAGGGTTACTAGATCAGAGTAAATGTCCATGATGGATGGTTTCTCTAGATATAATCAGGTCATGGTCAAGGATTTAGAATAGTTCAAGACTACATTCACTACCCCTTGGGGAACATATGTTTATGTTAGAATGCCTTTTGGTCTGACAAATGCAAGAGCTACTTTTCAGAGAGCTATGGATGTGGCCTTTGCAGACTTCATAAACAAATTTCTAGTGGTATATCAAGATGACCTCACAACATATTCAAATAAGGAAAGTCGGCATTGTGAACATCTTGAAAAAAAAATTATTAGGGCCTTGGAGTATGGGATTTCCTTGAATCCAAAGAAATGTTCCTTTGGTGTTGTGGAAGGAAAGCTCTTAGGACATATTGTGTCCAAGGATGGAGTGAGAATTGACCCTAAAAGGGTTATGGCTATAGATAAGCTTTCACCACCTAGAAATGTTAAAGCAATACAATCCTTCTTTGGGCAGGTAAACTTTCTAAGGAGATTTGTTACAAATTTTGCAGAAATCAATATCCCTATCTCTAGAATGTTGAAAAAGGAAGAAAAGGTTGAATGGAATGAAGAAGCAGATGAATCCTTCAGAAGTATCTAAAAGGCCATCAAGGATGCTCCATTTTTTAGGACACCTGATTATGGTAAGCCCATGCAGATATTTTCTTTTGCTTCTTGTCATATAGTTGCAGCAGTTTTATTGCAGAAGAATTTAAATGGATATGAACAACCTATATCATTCTTTAGAAAATCCCTACAAGTAGTAGGATTAAAATATGATACTACTAAGAAATAGGCTTATGCCTTAGTTAAAGCAATCAAGGCTTTTAGATGCTACCTTGTGGGAGCTAAGGTGGTTGCTTATGTTCCTAGTGCTGCAGTTAAGGATATATTGGTGCAACAAGAGGTTTTAGGGAAAAGATGTAGATGGATCAATAGGATCCAAGAATTTGATATTGATATCCAGATTACAAATTTGGTAAGAAGCTTAGGTTTTGCAAAATTAATGGCACAAAGCAATTTAATTGCAAATCATGTAAATGTGTTAGAAGAAGAACAAAGGCCATATATTTGTGATATGGATTATTGTGACTGGTACAAAGATGTTGTTGGTTACTTGCAGAAATTGATCCTCCCCCCTGAGATGGATGAAAATAGAAGGAGAACTATCAAGTTGCAATCTGCAAGGTATGCCATTATACATGGTAAGTTGTGATGGAGAAGCAATGGAGTATTGCTAAAGTGCATAGACCATGAGAGATTTGAAGCTCTATTAAAGGAAATGCACCAAGGTGTTTGTGGAGGACACTATATGGCAAAGACCATAGCTCACAAGATCCTTAGGTCTGGATTTTGGTGGCCTACAATTTTTAAGGATACACATCATTTTGTAAGAAAATGTGATGCATGTCAGAGATTTCCTGGAATGTTGAAGTTTAATGGAAATTTACCACTCTGACCTATTGCAGTTCAGGCTCCTTTCCAGAAGTGGGGTATAGATTTTATTGGAGAAATTACAAACAAGTCTAGTGTTGGACATTCTTACATACTAGTGGCAACAGACTATTTTATAAAGTGGGTTGAAGCTATCCCTACTAGAAAGGCTACTATAAAAGTGGTAGCAAATTTTATGATGCAAAACATCCTTACTAGGTTTGGTTGCCCATAGGTAATTGTGGTTGATAATGCAATGTGTTTTAGATCACAGGAATTTAGTGATTTTTGTTAGCAATATGGGATACACATTTCATTTTCTTCCCCATATCATCCACAAGGAAATGGCCAGGTTGAGTCTAGTAACAAAAGTCTAATTAAGATTCTCAAGAGAGTGTTGGACAAGAATAGGAAAGCCTGGGACTCAAAGCTATTGTGGGCACTATGCGCTGACAGGGTAACTATAAAGAAGTCCATAGGTTGTGCTCCATTTGATTTGGTATATGGAATAAGTGCTAGATTGCCTCAAAATAATCTATTGCAAATGTATAAGTTTATCCAAGCATATGATGAGGACTTGAATGATGAGATGAGAGTAAGAATGGATGAGCTAATCTAGTTGGAAGAGGTAAGGAGAGATGCACATGAAAGAAATGAAGCATTGTAGAGACAATGTAAGAATTTGTTTAATAGGAGGGCTACTCAAAGGATTTTTGAAGTTGATGACCTTGTCCTGATGTGGAATGCAAGATTGGAAGATAAGGGGAAGCATGGAAAATTTGACCCTATTTGGTTGGGACCTTATCTTATTGAGAGAAAATGGGGGACAAATTCTTATGTCCTGAATGATTTAACTGGTGGTACTTTGGAATTGCCTGTTCATGGACAATTCCTAAAGTTTTACTTCTCTTGAAGTATCTTTTCCATTAGTAGTAGTTTAGTTATTCCCTTGTATAGTCATCTATTTTTTCTTTTTGGGTCAAAATTTTGAGTTGGTCTCCTCTTCAAGGAGATTCTAGCTTGATCGTTGTATCTGTAGGAGATACACGTCCTCGAGTATGAGCCACTATTAGCACTTGTAAAATTTTCATGGCTACATCTCCTTTTTCCTGGCCTCTGTATTTGTTTTCCTTGTCTCTGGTTTGAAAACCCTAGGTTCATTTTTGAATTTTCTAGCCATTGCATCTAAAAACCCTAAGTGTGCCCTAGTCTTTTTCTAATTTCATGTTACTTTTCGGGCCACTTAAAAGTCTTATAGCGCATGTGTCTTAAATTTTGTCACTCGGCGGTCTTTAATTTTTCCTAAGTCTAAGCGCTCAGTGAAGTAAATTTTTCCTAAGTTCCCCACAATATTTTTTCTAATGTTCTAGCTTAATATTTTCCTGGGCTTGGCTCTGACAACTTTTTAATTCGATGGTTGTCATTAAAGCACATAGAATGTGTCAGAGGCATGCAATATCATGATGGTCGTTGATTCTTCTTTATGGCATAGCATTTCAGATAGGTGGGACTAGTGACACGTATGCACAAATGGTAGTCCCTAATTCATCAAAGTATCTTACATAGCACAGTGGGGTCATGGTCTTTGATGATTGGCTAAGATTCCAGATCGACGGTTGGTGCATATTCTCATAGAATCTTTTGAGACCTTCAGATCATGCATCAACCGTCCATTTCTCCAAGTGTTCAGGATAGTAATAAGCGATGGGTCCAAAGTAACACATAGGCATAGTTGGTGATTTGTGATTGGTCCACAAGGTAATATGCTAGAAATTGTCAGTAGGACCTAGTTTGTGGCTTGTTAGAGGGTCCTGACATCTGTAGAGGATCAACGGTGAGCGTAAGTTCTTATTGAGTGTGTCAGACACATGAGATCTTCCAACGACCATCGATTTCACCTTTTTCAGAGGTGATAAAGTAGAGCAGGTCCACTGCTACGTGTACTCATTTGGTAGTCACTGATTGGTTGAGGAAGGATGATGCGGAGTTTGTCAGTGGGACCTGAGTCAAAAAGTTTGATCGACGGTCGGCATGTAATCACATGGATAATTCTTTCTCCATGAGATCATATGCTGACTGTCCATTTTGATGTCGAAGGGTTAGTGGGTCCTGTGTTAGAAGTGACTGGGTAGGTAAGCAGCGAATGGTGTAGTGACAAGTGGCATAAAGCAAGCCCATGTGGGGGTCAAAATCTTAAAGGTTCTGACAAAATATTTAGCAGCCTGAAAATTTTTCAAAGGCTTCGCTCATTTGTGCAATTAAATGGCGGTGCTCCAAATTGACTGGCGATTCAGTGAACAAGTGTTTGCATAGTCGCTAAATCAACTAGCAGAGATATAAAGTGTTCTACGAACTGGTGAAACCCTTCAGTCGCCAGTTTGCCAAATATGATCGAGGTAGGTTTATTTTCTTTGTTCGCCAGTTCATGGAGTTAAAGATGAGTTAGGTTTTTATTCTATGAATAGAAAATTCTTTTTCATGTGTTCGCTAAGAGTAAACCTAGGGGTATCTATTGAGTTAAGTCATAAGGGCCACGAAAGAAAAAGATCGAATGATCACGACTTAAAGTTGATCTCAGTTTGAATGATGACCGCTGATTTGCTGCTAGCGCCATGGATGTAACCATTTCAATTTGAATTCAAATTTTTGAAAGGGTTTCTCAGCAATAGAAAGGACTAGTTTTTAATGTTTTAGCGACCGAATTTGATTAGTTTGGTGGTGCCAGCTGTTTTAGTGTGGTCCAAAGGGTTTGATGATTATTTACAGGGAGGTTTTATGCCGTGGGAGAATGAATAAAGGTGTTTGAGACATGTTGCAAGGGGTCTAATCAAATTGATTTGCATAGAATTTCATGATCTTAAGTACAGTTCTAGAAGAATTACCATAAATGAAGATTGATTTTAGGTCTGATCGCTCAGGGTTGCTTGGTTTTCCCTCCAATGTACTAAATTCTGATCTTTTGAATTGTTTTGGTGGGTGGAAACCCTAACCCTTACCCTAGTTATCCATAGCTTGTTGCATCCTAACTTGTTTAGGATTCCAAGGTAACCAGGGGTATATAGTGTTGAGTTGTTGATTTTTGAAAGGGTTCTAGTTTTGAAGTTCAAAATCAGTCCCAAGTTTCTGGTCCCAAGGGTTTGTAATAGTTTTTTGATTTAGTGTTTGTTGATAAAAGAAGAAAGTTGCAGGTCTAAGCTATAGTTTGCAAGTAGGGTGTCTTGTGATTCATTGTATACATAGAAGGAATTCATCTACTTAATACAAATATCTGATTCTTATCTCTCCTTTGTGTCAAGTCAAGTAGGCTTTGAGTTTTATAGCTCATTACATATTGTTTTTATGTATGTATCTTCATTTTTGAGTTCTGATCTAGGATTGGATTAAACAATGCTCTAAATGGGATATGAGTTTACCCTTGTCTATGTAAGGATGTTTTGTAAGAAGTAAAGATTATGATAATTGTATTTATGCCTATGAATTCTCAAATATTCTCAAATCTGTGTGTCTTTGTGTCTAAGAAATCTTTCCCAATGGATGAGGCACTGGCCTAAATGAGTATTTCTCTTGTTAACATACATTGATTGAAGTTATTACATTCCAAATCTTAAAATCAATAACCTTTCTAAGCTTTAGGTCTTTGGTTGTGTGGTTGTGTTACCCATTAGTAATGGAGAGTTAATGAATGTGAGGTTAGCATTTAGTACTTTCTTACTATCAATCTATTATTCAAACCCATTCTTTGGTGTGTAAAGTATAGTTTTCACTGGGTTAGGTGCACCCACCTTGGTTTTGCAGAGCCAGAAGTGAAGAGGGAAGTCTTGTCCCTATAGTTGTTCCAGTTACCCTAAGATCCTTTTACATTTTAGAATTTACCTATCTTAAAATCTATCTGAGGGTATATTGGCAGCCTAAGAGCATAAGCTGTTTTGAAACACCAACATATTCTTCTCAACATCGGGATGAGATGAATTGTGAAAAGCTTTTGTCTTATCGGTAGTAGGGTACCCAGTAACCCTACTGATAATCTTCTTTGTGATCTCCTTAGGTTTATACAACCAAAATTTGTCATCATGAAATCTTCTTAGCATTATTCTTATCCAATCTATGCTAAATGTCTATAGGAGGTGTTGGAAATGTGATAACCCTGATTCTTCAATTTTCTTATATTCAATCTTCAATATTCCATCTAGTACACAAACCTATTGGTAAGCAACAATGGTTTCAAATTCACCTACTTCACCAATCTTGTAGTGAATATAGGCCCTTACATCTTTAGTTAGCAAAACCCTATCTGGAATACTCAGAAATCCACCCATATCATCTGTTTGTGTAGCAACCTTTAGATGAGGTTTAAAATTTTCTTCCGCAAAATTGGCTGTAACAATTAGTTCTACTTCCTCCTCAATGATATTCAATTTTCTTGCAGACGATGTTGATGCCATAAATTGTTTCTTAGAGTTTTGGCAATCAAAAGGTAACAGGCATGTAGTAGAAAATAAACTTACTCGGTGTAGTCAAAGAATGTTTTTGGTTCGATCTTGAGTTGCTTTGAATCTTTCTGAGAAATTTTTAGCTTGAACTCTTCTCTATGAAATCTTCACTCTTCAAAATCGCATTGTGACAATAAACTCTATTTCCATGTATTTATAGACCCTTTTGATATTCCCTCTCAATCTTTCCTACATTAAATGTGTGACCTAACTTTCGGTATGAAACAGCTGTCAGCTCAGTGATGTCTAAAATTTTCTCTACTTAGTTAACATAGAATTTCTTCATCAGTTTGCACTATTGTCGGTTAACCTTGTATAGTGATTACCAACGGGTAACCAATTCTCGGTTTCTCTTTTACCGACTATATAACATTGTTAGCTCATAATACATAAACCATAGGGCATCTTTATTCATGCAGATTTGGCATTTGCACATCATATATAAGGAACTGTATGTAAAATGTGATCATTTGAAATGTCATTTCCATACATACCTTTGTCACGTTAAGTGGAAGTACTGATGTCACCCAATCCAATGGATGAGGTTTCACCGACAGTGTTACTTGACTCAGCATTCTCACTAGATGCCTTCTTCCACATAGTGTTCCTTAATCTTGTGATCTCTGCAATGTTATATCCACTTTCAAATATATGGTTTTCATTAGGTGCTCAGTCTCTATAGTTCTTGCTTAAATGACCGACCTTGTGATAGTGCATACAAGCCATTCCAGTGCTTGTCCAGTTTGAACCTTTCTATAACAATTTGCTACAATATGCCCATACCGACCACATACATCACAATTAGTCCATGTATTGTAGTCCCAAACATAAGAGTAACCTTGTCTCTTCAGTTTTTATGGCCTACATTGTGGTTTCTCCTTAGGTGTCCAGACTTGTTTCATTTTTGCCTTACATTCTCTTGTGGTGTGTCCATGCTTATTACAAGTATAGCATATCTTCTCCATAGTGGTATTGTTAGCAATGTCATTCTGTTTGGCTCTGCACTCATAAGTTGGATGTCCAAATTTACCATAGTAATAAAAATATCCATTGAATTTAGGAATGACAGGAGGTTTACCTTGTGCTTTGCTTCTACACATATTAGATATATGTCCTGATTTTCCACAGTGATAACATGCTAACACTTTAGGTTTCTAAGTTTGATTGTTGTTGATATTTTCATCTTGCTATGATGAGTCTCCTTCACCACTATAGCCTATACCAGCTTTACTTCTAGATCTTCTCTAATTAGTTAGGAAATCATCAATCTTTTTGGAACTGTCCTTAGCTATCTTCATTATTTCATTGTGTTGCTTTTGTGTCTTTATCTCATTTCTCAATTTTTCATTGTCTACTCTGAGTATTGCAACATCTTCAAGTCTTCTTGATAATTCTCCATTTACTTGGTTCATTTCTTGATTAATAGTCATCATTTAATTTGATACTTGGAAATGTCGGTCAGTGAGTCTTTGTATTTCACTTTCTTTTGCTTGAAGTTGTTCAGACATCAGTCTTCGATCTTCAATAGCCATATTCTGATCTTGTTAAACTTGTCTAGCATTGTTCATGATTTCCACCATTCTTACCATTTGAGATTCTTGACTGATTTGAAGTGCTTTTACTTGTTCAGATAGATGCTGATTCTTTTTAGATAAATCAATGATGATACTTTTAGATCCATTAGAGATGCTTCTAGAACTTGATCCAACATGATCAAATATATCATCAATAGGTTCTTCATGATAACTAACTTCACTCTGTAGGATTGCAAGGTTCTTCCTTTTGACCAGTAATTTCTTCAATTCTTCCTTGGCTTGTTTATACTATTCCACAAACATCTGCATTTGTAACTTCAAATTCTCAATAGCCTTGTCAAGCTTATATCTCTCCATGACTAGATCTTTACCCTTCAGTGATTAGGCTGTTCAACAAGAGAACTATGCTCTGATACCAATTGTTGGAATTAGGAGAGATAGGTACTAAGAGGGGAGGGGTGAATCAGTGCCTTCTAAAACTTTCACTTGTAAAACTTCCAGATATAAAACTGTAAACATTAATAACCGACCAAAATAACTTGAATCAAATTGCATGTAACATCTAGTTGACTTATGAAAGTAAACAACATGAAATCAACATGACAAACACATAACAAAAGTATTTTGGTAATGCAGAAACCCTTGTAAGAAGGTAAAAACTGTGGTGGGGATGACACCCACAAATTCTTCACTACCACAGATAGAAAAGGTTTGCCTATTAGGTCTACAAGTTTTGATCACTTCTGGTGATCTCACCCTATTAGGAGTGACATGTTAGATCAGCTAGATCTACCTAGTTATAGGATTTTAACAACACTACTGAAGTGTGCACTTAGTTAAGAGATTTAAAAAAGACTGTCAAGTCTACTCTATTAAGAGATTTACCCAAAGCTCTATTACAATTGTGAGAAAGTAATATGCAATTATTTGCTAGTTGAAACTCAATTGTCTGAAATAGATCTATAATCTCTGATAAGATATCACCTTACTTGTGATGAATCTATGCTATGTTCTACTTGGTAGCCTTCTCTGATTCTACTCAATTTGATAACTCTTGTACTCTGTTATGCTTTGTGAACCGATTGACTTGAAGTTTTTGGCAATGACTTCAAGTGCTTCTTCATACATATATATCAGTTCAACAACCACTCCTAAAATGGTGTGAACATACATAATATATAGTGTTCTACTTTGCTGCTTAAGGAAAAATTAGGTTACAAAAATAATCATAACCCTAAGATCTACAGTGCAAAATTAACCTAGATCAACTATTACAAATAAGATACACATTACATTTAATGAATATCTTTTACAATAAATGCTCCTTGATCTTGGTACACCATTTTACGATCTGTTGTAACTATTTGCATAAAAGAATGTGCCATTTGTGATTACTATGCCATTTTGTATGATCATCAATAAACACTATGTAGACTATTCGGTGTATACTATGATGCTTAGTGTTTACTATCTGTAGGTGTCAGTGTCTGTTGGTGCTCAGTAAACTGTGTAATGCTTGGTGTATCTTGCTTCTAGTTATCAACCAACTCAATATAAGTTACCAACTGATTTCTTTGATATCCTTTGATACTAATGACAACCTTGAATGCTCAAATAGAGATTAATAGTGACCTGGTCAAGGGTCAAACTCTGTTAGGAGTCTTTATGATTAAACCTATTAGGAGTGAGGATGCGCTGTCTAAGAGCTTGTTGCTCAAATGGTGAAGGTTGCAACCTTTTGAACAATAGATACAAACTATATCTAGATTTGGTGAACTATGAGGTAGACCTGCTCTGCTCTTGTCTTTCAACTATCTGTCATGCTTAGCAATCATAGAATGACTGCCTATAAATATCTTTCCTGTAAATGATATAATAAGGTTAGCCTATTAGAACCATATTGAAATAATATTAGAGAAACAATACAAATCTCTAATATTATCTCATTCAGCTCTACTAAGTGTTAGGAATGGTCCCAAGAGATAACTAAGAGGTGGGGGGTGGGGTGAATCAGTTATCTACAAGTTTCAATGCTTTATCCAATTAAGTATACTTGAACTTTAAGCATAAACAAAATGAAAGAAAACTTGAACACAACACCAATATTTTGGTTACAGGGAAACCCAAATAGGTAAAAACCCCAGTGGGATTTGACACCCACTAATAAACTACACTAGTGTATAATGATCCTTGTTAGAAGTTCTTGCAACCCTGTTAGGAGTTGATCTTTACAATACAATAAGTACAGTGACCTGGTCAAAGGTCAAACCCTATTAGGAGTCTTTTATGATTGATCCTATTAGGGGTGAGGATGCATTGTCTAAGAGCTCACTGCTCAAAGGGGTGAAGGCTACAATCTTTTGAATAACAGATACACACTATATTTGGATATTGATGAACTGCAAGGTAGACCAACTATCTTGATCAGTTCCAAAAAATAGCATATAATCTTTACTTGATCACATAGACCTTTTTCTGATGGCTCAACACTTCGCACTCTCTGCTCTGCTCTTGTCTTTTAACTCTGAACCATATCTTAGAAATCACAAATGACTATCTATAATTATCTCCTCTCTAAATGATATAATCAAGTTGCCCTGTTACAATCACCTTGAAATAATATTAGAGAAACAATAACACTCTCCAATAACATTTATGTCAGCTCTACTAAGCATGCAACACAAACTGGGAAGTGTCCAAATTAATAAGTGTAGACCTGTGCTACATATTGTTGTCTCTACCATTTTAACTGACACTTTCTCCTTAAGTTGAATTACATCACGTGCTCTTAAAAAAACCTTCTTAACTCTTCTCTTATCACTAATCCAATTGTGCATACTGGAATGATAGATGCAACTCTTGTACCAATATAATCTCTATCCGCTCTTTTGGATAAACACATAAAACTGTAACTGGTGAATAGCAACTGCATAACTTCACTTCTACTACACATCAGACTTTGTGTCCATGAATGGAGTGACACTAACATGTCTCCATAAAATTTCCAAAGGTGCAAGCCTCCATGATAACTGTATAGACAATCACACATAGAACATTGCATGTAACTCTGTCAAGAACACTGCTGACACAAGCTGCTACATAACTATCAGTATAAACAATTAACCTCTGCATCCATGATATCATAATGATAACATGTCCATTCTATATATACTCAACTCTTACTACATAAGTCTTCTATGCATGCTACTTACCATATGTTGTCATCAATGACAAACATACAGTCAGCACTGACTTGCTGGCAAATCTCCAACAATCTCCCCCTTTGGCATTGATGGCAACATATATAATGAAAACACCACCAATCCAAATGACCAAATTTTTTATAACATTGTCCATTTCCTCATCAAAACTCCCCCAAGGATGAATCCTCCATCTGCTGCAATATTTCTTAATATTCTCCATTTCCCCAACTGAACTGCTTGCATGACTAAATACTACTCCCTCTTGTTATTATATATTACTTCTCCTTAATTTTGTATTGACTCCCCCTTTAATGTTGTTTTTCATGACCATATACTACTCCCCCTTTGACATCAATGGAAAAGGGAACTAAACATTTAAGCTCTGGTACTAGTCTTGAAGTAGAGTAGTCAACCATCCATCAGTCACTGAGGACTGATGCTCTTTCCACTTTCTCTAAGCAAAATTAGGGAAGGGAATTACTCCCAACTTCTCCCTGAGATACTCAAAAGTATCCTTTGGTAAGGGCCTTGTGAATATATCTAATAACTATTCCTTTGTACTCACATAATCCAATTTGACTTCTTTCTCTGTCACTTTCTCTCTTAAGAAGTGATACTTAATCTCTATGTGCTTTGTCTTTGCATGCATCACAAGATTCTTTGACATGTTGATAGTGCTAGTGTTATCACAATGAATAACAATAGGATAATTAATCTAAATTCCAAAATCCTTTATCATCTATTTGATCCAAACAATTGTAGAATAATTCAAGGATGCTGTAACATACTCTTCTTCTATTGTTGATTGAGAAATACAATTTTGCTTCTTGTTTGTCCAAGTGACAAGTCTATCACCAAGAAATACTACTCCTCCTGATGTACTCTTTCTATCATCCACACATCCTGCCCAATCTGCATATGTATACACATGAAGCTCAACATTCTCTAAATTAGATACCATAGACCATAATCTATAGTACCTTGCATCCTATTATCATAGGTGTACCCACTAGCTTGCAATCATCCAGCTTGAACTTCTTCAATATCTCTTTCACATATTTAGACTGATTAATGAAAATACCTTTCTTTGTCTTCTGCACATTTAATCCCAAAAAGTATTTGATAGGTCCAATCATGCTCATCTCAAACTCACTCTGCATCTCCTTAGCAAATTTTGCACTAAGTTTGTCATTACCCCCAAAGATAATGTCATCAAAAAATATAGATACAAGTAGTAAAATTTTAGATGTCTCTCTGATAAACAAATTACAATCTGTTTCTCCTTTCTTGAATCTAATTTTTGTTAGATATCCATCAAGTCTCTCATACCAAGCTCTAGGGGCTTACTTAAGTCCATAGAGGGCTTTCTACAATTTGCATGCCATATTAGGCTTGTGTGATATGGTGATTCCTTCTGGCTACTCAATGTATAGTTCTTCCTTTAACTCTCCATTCAAGAATGCTAACTTAACATCCATTTGATAAACTTTGAAGTTTTTGAATGTTGAATAAGCTAGAAATAATTTAATAGCATCTAATCTACTCATAGGTGAAAATGTGTCTGAATAATCAATACCTTCTCTTTGCGCATATCCCTTACATACTAACCTTCCTTGATTCCTTACTACTATACCATCTTCATTCATCTTGTTTCTGAATATCCACTTTGTTCCAATCACATTCTTATCACTAGGTCTTGGAACTAGTTCCCAAGTATCATTCTTAATAATCTAATCTAGTTCTTCTTTCATAGCATCATGCCAATCTGAATCATTACATGCATCTTCAACACTTAAAGGTTCAATCTGAGATAGTAAGCATACCACTTCATTGCTTGCTGAACTCTTTGCTTTTGATCTTGTAGTGACTTTGTCACTCTAATCTCCAATGATGTCATCCTTAGAGTGATATATAGATGTATACTTTGGAACTTTAGGTGATACTAATTCATCTACCTTCTAAGTTTCTTCTTCACTTGTTTCAGGGTCATTGAACAATACATCAATACTATCAAACATCTCTTCAACAACTGTCTCACTAGTTGAAGGAATGGGTTCTTCTTCAATCATAGGTGCATAATCATGATATCTTTCTTGAGCCATAAACTTTTCATCAATCTTAACATGAGCACTTTCAATGATCTTCTTCAATCTCAAGTTAAAACATCTATAAGCTTTTCTTTTAGTAGAGTAACCAAGGAAAATACCTTCATCGCTTCTTGCATCAAACTTGCCTATTGCTTCATCCCTCTTGATGTAGCACTTTCTTCCAAAGATTCTGAAGTATTTCATTGTAGGAACATTACCAAACCATAGTTCATAAGGTTTCTTGTCCATGCCAAGCCTCAATTATATCCTATTGATGGTATAGACTTTTGTATTGACTGCATCTCTCCAATAGGTGTGTGTGCAACATTTCCTTAAATCATGATGGTGAGTGTTGTATCAAGGATGATCCTATTCCTTCTCTCTACAATCCCATTCTACTGAGGGGTTGTAGGTGTACTCAATTGTTTCTTTATGCCATGTTCTTCACAGTACTCATAGAATCTGTTAGAGGTGAATTCTCCTCCTCTATCCAATATTAGACACTTTATCTTTAGTCTAGATTCATTCTCAACCTTAGCTTTGAATATTTTAAACTTCTCAAATTCTTCTAACTTATCTTTCAAGAATGCAACCCACATCATTCTAGAATAATCATCAACAAATAAAATGAAATACCTTTCACCATAGTATGATCTTGTTTGAGTTGGTCCACATAGGTTTGTATGAATCAGATCCAACTTGTTCTCTGTTGAATTATTCTTTTTTCTGAATGAATTCCTCACATTTTTTCCCATCACACATTCCCTGCAAATTGTATCAAGTGTCTTTTCTATGCTAGGTAGATCTCTTACTACCTTTACATTTCTTATCTTTACTATGTTATCAAAATTCATATGATAGTCTTTTATGCCATAGCCAACTGTCGTCTACTTTAGCAACAAAACAACTTGCTTCAGAATTAAGCTGAAAAAAATTACCTTTAGTCTTTGAACCTGATGCAATCATTAAACCATCCTTGTTATTAATGATGCACTTGTTGTCTTTGAACTCCAATTTATAACCTTTTCAAGAAACTATCCAACACTAAGAAGGTTATGTTGCAAACCATCTACATAAAGAACATCATTAGTGTTGTTCTTTCCATCCAATGTAATAGCTCCTATACCAATGATAGGTTTAGGAGTGTTGTCTCCAAACCTAACCATGCCACCATTGTATTTTTCTAGATGAACAAATATGTCTTTATCACTTGTCATGTGATGTGAACAACCTCTATCTATAATCCAATATGTCCTTATGTCTGCTTGCGAAATCAATGCTAGCTCTTGTTCCTTTTTCTCATCTTCATGATCCATCTCATCATACATCTTTTCCATAATAGAAATGAATCCAACTTCATCTTCAAATAAATCATCATCAGAAACTCCATCACTAGCATAGTAACAATCTTTTTTATACTTAGGCTTGTAGTTAGCTTTGAATTTCTTAACTCTTGTAGGACACTTAGATGTAAAGTGACCAATCTTATTACATGAGAAACATTTGAAAGGTAACTGACCTTAATACTTTCCTTTTACTTTTCTTTCTTTCATAGCAATCATAGCAATAATATAATCTATCTCTTTATCTTCATCTTCATCATCAAAATTACCAGAAGTGTTTAAATATTTCTTACCATGGACTGATGCATTAAAGGCTATCTCACTTTTAGGCTCTGTCTTCAATCTTGAAATCTCAAAAGCTGAAATTTTGCTGATCAAGGTCTCTCTCTTGAAAAAAAATTTAAGTTGAATGGTCTCATCAAGGATGTTGATCTTGTTTTCATACTCTGTTGTAAGAGTAGTCATCAACTTATCCATAATGTCTTCCTCTGAGATCTCTCTACCATTGTTCCTGATCCTAGCAACTACTTCATTAATCCTTTGGTTGTAAGCTTTGATGTTTTCTTTAGGTATCATCTCTAATGCATTGTATCTTTTCTTCCATGTCTTTCTGCATGCATTAATTTATTGTGTATCTCCTTCAAACATGTCTTCTAGGTGCTTCCATATCTTGTAGGCTGTGTCTACTTTCTTTAACTCTAAAAACTCACTATCAGATAAGGCGCTAATAAGGGCTTCCTTGGCTATTGCATTCTGATGGATCAAATCCTTTTTCTTTCTAGTAGCATCATCTTTTGCAAGATCTTCTAGAGAGGGGATCTTAATATCTTTGATAGCCACTTCAAAAAATTCAAAAGCAATGCACTGCCAATGTGTCACCATTTTCTTCTTCCAATCAGGATAGTTCTCTCCATCAAACTTAGGACTATCTTTTCTAAATAATTCCATATGATCAACCTCAAGCTATTAAAATTTCTCTCCAAGGCACTTGGCTCTGATACCAATTTTTGGGAATAGTGCCAAGAGATAACTAAGAGGGGGGTGAATCAATTATCTACAACTTTCAATTCTTTATCCAATTAAGTATACTTAAACTTTAAGCATAAACATAATGAAAGAACACTTGAAAAAAACACCATAATTTTGGTTACGGGGAAACCCAAATAGGTAAAACCCCAGTGGGAATCGACACCCACTAATAAACTACACTAGTGTATAATGATCCTTGTTAGAAGACCTTACAACCCTGTTAGGAGTTGATCTTTACAATGTAATAAGTACAGTGACCTAGTCAAAGGTTGGACCCTATTAGGAGTCTTTTATGATTGACCCTATTAGGGGTGAGGATGCATTGTACGAGAGCTCACTGCTCAAAGAGGTGAAGGATGCAACCTTCTAAATAACAGATACAGACTATATTTGGATCTTGGTGAACTACGAGGTAGACCTGTTGTCTTGATTAGTTCCAATGAATATCATATACTCTTTACTTGGTCATATAGACCTTCTGCCGATGTCTCAACACTTCACACTCTCTACTCTGCTCTTATCTTTTAACTCTGCACCATATCTAAGCAATCACAAATGACTACCTATAAATATCTTCTCTCTAAATGACATAATCAAGTCATCCTATTAGAACCACCTTGAAATCATATTAGAGACACAATAACACTCTCCAATAACATTTCTATCAGCTCTACTAAGAACGCAACAAAAACTGGGACCTATCCAAATTAATAAGTGTAGATGCACACTACATATTGTTGTCTCTACCAATTTAACTGATACTTTCTCCTTAAGCTAAATTACATCATGCACTCTTAAAAAAACCTTCTTAACTCTTCTCTAATCACTAATCCAAGTGCACATACTGGAATGATAGACACAACTCCTGTACCAATATAATCTATGTTGGCTCTTCTAGATAAACATAAAAAACTACAACTGGTGAATACCGACTGCATAACTTCACATCTACTCCACATTAGACTATGCATCCATGAATGGAGTGAAACTAACATGTCTCCATCACATATCCAAAGCTGCAAGGCTCCATGATAACTATATGGACAATAGCACATAGAACACTACCTATAACTTTGTCAAGAACACTGGTGACACAAGCTGCTACATAACTATCTATATAAACAAATAGCCTATGCATCCATGATATCATGCTGATAACATGTCCATGCTATATATACTCAAAGCTTACTGCATAAGTCTTCCATGCATTTTTCTTACCATATGCTGTCATCAATGACAAACATACAGTCAGCACTGACTTGCTGGAAAATCTCCAACACTAAGCATGCAATACAAAATAAGACTATGCAACTCCATATGAATAGACACCTCTCTTCATACTATCAGCTTCACAAAATCAACTGCTACTTTCTTCTCATGCTGAATTACATCATGTACTCTTAACCAAACATTTTTAACTCATCACTAATCACAATACCAAGCACACATATCATTAGGATAGGCACAATTGTTGAAACACTCTGAACACTGTTAGTTCTACTAGATAAACTCAGGAAATTGTAACTAGCAACTACAAACATCATAACTCATCCTGTACTGCACAACTAACTCTACATCCATGAACATAGTATCATGAACATGTCTCCAACATAAATGTAAACACACAAGGCTTCATCATAACCATACTATAAATCACATATAGAACTCTTCCTAGGACCTGTCAAGAACACTACTGAAAACGCTACTAAAACAAACAACTGTATAACTATCTTCATACAGAATTAACCTTTGTTCTTATGATATCATGATGATAACATATCAAGAAAACATATTCTTAAGGCTCTCTCCATAAGTCTTCCACTCATGCTACTTACCATATGTTTTCATCAATGCCAAACATACAGTCAACACTAGCTTGCTGGAAAATCTCCAACAATCTCCCCCTCTGGCATTGATGGAAACATATGGAATGAAAAACACCAGCAATCCAAAAGTACATTTATTTTACAACATTCTCCATTTCCTCAACAAAAACTCCCCCAAGGATGAATTGTCCAACTACTGCATCTAATACTAAATTCTCCCCCTTTCTTCATACTCCTCCTGCTTCCTTATGCTTATTTTCTTGTTTTCTTTATACTCTCTTTTTCTACTTGTTTTCTTGTTTTTCATGACCATATATTACTCCCCCTTTGACATCAATGGCAAAGGGTGCCAAAAAATTAAGCACTGGTACTACACCTGAAGTAGAGTAGTCAACCATTCATCAGTCACTGAGGATTGATGCACTCCTGCACCCTCTAATCTGACTCGAGGAAGGGAATTATTCCCATCTTCTCCCTAAGATACTCAAAAGTATCCTTTAGAAAAGGCTTTGTGAATATATCTGCTAGCTGATCTTTCGTACTCACAAAATCCTACTTTACTTCTTTCTCTGCAACTTTTTCTCTTAGGAAATGATACTTTATCTCAATGTGTTTTTTCTTTGCATGCATCATAGGGATCTTTGACATATTGATAGTGTTGGTGTTATCACAATGAATAACAATAGGATAATCAATTTGAATTCCAAAATCCTTTATCATCTTCTTGATCCAAATAATTGTAGAACAATTTAGTGCTACTACCACATACTTAGCTTTTGTTGTTGACTGAGAAATACAATTTTTCTTCTTGCTTGTCCAAGTAACAATCCTATCTCCAATAAATATTGCTCCTCCTGATGTTCTCTTTCTATCATTAATGCATCCTACCCAATCTACATCTGTATACACATGAAGCTCTACATTCTCTGAGTTAGGATACCATAAACCATAGTCTATAGTTCCCTTCAAATATTTGAATATCCTCTTTACTACCATATAGTGACTTTGTTTGGGTTCTACTAAAAATCTTCCAACTATACCAATTGCATTTGAAATGTCTAGTCTAGTTTGAGTAAGATATATGAGTTTACCAATCATAGACTTATACAAGGTTATGTTTATTACTACTGAATCATCTTCTTTTGAAATCTTGCATCCATTTATGATAGGGGTACTCATTGGCTTGCAATCACCCATCTTGAACTTATTCAATATCTCTTTCACATACTTAGACTGATTAATGAATATACCTTTGTTTGTCTATTTCACATTCAGTCCCAAAAAGTACTTGATAGGTCCAATCATTCTCATCTCAAACTCACTCTACATTTCCTTAGCATATTCTTCACTAAGCTTGTCATTATCTCCAAAGATAATGTCATCAACAAAAATAGAAAAAATTAATAGCCCTTCAGGTGTCTCTCTTATAAATAAGTTACAATCTAATGCTCCTTTCTTGAATCCAATCTTGGTTAAGTATCTTTCTAATCTTTCATACCATGCTCTAGGGGCTTCCTTAAGTCCATAAAGGGCTTTCCTCAATCTACATACCATATCAAGCTTGTCTGATAAGTTGAATCCTTCAGGGTTCTCTATGTATACTTCTTCTTTCAATTCTCCATTTAGGAATGCGAATTTGACATCCATCTGATATAATTTGAAGTTTTTGAATGTGGCATAGGCTAGAAATAACTTTATGGCTTCCAATCTTCTCATAGGGAAAAATCTATCATAATAATGAATTCCTTCTCTTTGTGCATACCCTTTACACACTAGTCTTTCTTTGTTTCTCACCATTGTACCATCTTCATTCATCTTGTTTCTAAATATCCACTTGGTTCCAATCACATTCTTGTCACTAGGCCTAGGGACAAATTCCCATATATCATTCTTAATTATTTGATCTATCTATTCTTTCATTTCTTCATGCCAATCTAAATCATTACATGCATCTTCAACACTTAAGGGTTCAATTTGTGAAAGTAAACATACTGGTTCATCATTTGTTGAACTCTTTTCTTTTGATCTTGTCATGACTTTTCTTCTCTGATCTCCAATGTTGTCTTCCTTTGAATGATATCTATATGTGAACTTAGGAACATTAGGTGTGACTCTCTAATCTTCCTCTTGTGTTTCTTCTTCACTTGTTTCAGGGTCATTGAATAGAACATCAATGCTATCAAACATTTCTTCAACAACTACTTCACTAATAATAGATCTAGGTTCTTCTTCAATCATATGTGCATAATCATGATATCTTTCTTGAATCATAAACTTTTCATCAATCTTTACATGAGCACTCTCAATGATTTTCTTCAATCTCAAATTAAAACATCTATAGGATTTTCTTTTAGTAGAGTAACCAAGGAAAATACCTTCATCACTTCTTTCATCAAAGTTTCCAATAGCTTCATCTCTCTTGATGTAGCACTTGCTTCCATAGATTTTGAAGTATTTCACTATAGGTACATTGCAAAACCATATCTCATAAGGTGTCTTGTCTGCACCTGGCCTCAATTGAATTCTATTGATGGTATAAACTGCTATATTGACTGCATCTCTCCAATAGGTGTGCACCACCTTTCCTTCAATCATGATAGTGCATGATGTATCAATAATGATCCTATTCCTCCTTTCTACAATTCCATTTTGCTAAGGGGTTCTAGGTGCACTTAACCATCTCTTTATCCCATGTTCTTTGTAATACTCATAAAATCTGTCAGAGATGAATTCTCCTCCTCTATTTGATTTCAGACATTTTATCTTCAATCCAGACTCATTTTCAACCTTATCTTTGAATAATTTGAACTTCTCAAATGGTTCTGATTTTTCTTTTAATAACCCAACCCACATCATTTTGGAATAATCATCAACAAACAAAATGAAGTACCTTTCTCCATAGTATGATCTTTCTTGAGGTGGTCCACATAAGTTTGTATGTATGATATCCAACTTGTTCTCTGTTGAATTGTTGTTGCTTCTGAATAAATTCCCCACATGGTTTCCCATCACACATTCCCTGCATATTGTATCAACTGGTTTTGCAATGCTAGGAAGGTATCTTATTACTTTTACATTTCTTATCTTTACTATGTTGTCAAAATTGATGTGACATAGTCTTTTATGCCATAACCAATTGTCATCTACTTTAGCAACTAAACAACTTGCTTCATGATTAAGTTGAAAAACATTACCTTTAATCTTTGAACGTGATGCAATCATCTCTCCTTCTTTGTTATTAACGATGCACTTGTTGTCTTTGAAATCTAACTAATATCCTTTGTCTAACAACTATCCAACACTTAGTAAGTTATGTTGCAGACCATCAACATAAAGAACATCATCAGTGTTGTTCTTTTCATCCAAGGTGATAGTTCCTCTACCTATGATAGGTTTAGGAGTGTTGTCTCCAAATCTAACCATGCTGCCTTTTTACCTATCTAGATGTACAAATCTATCCTTGTCTCTTGTCATGTGATGTGAGAAACTGCTATCAATGATCCAATCTTTCATGATGTCAGCTTCTGAAATCAGCGCTACCTCTTGTGCTTTCTTTTCATCTTCAAGGTCCATTTCATTAAACATTTTCTCCATGTCTTCAAGAGTAATGAATCCAATTTCATCTTTTTCTGACTCTTCATCTGATACTCCATTAGCATAGTAACATTCTTTTGTATACTTAGGCTTGTAATATTTGTACTTCTTGACTCTTGTAGGACATTTAGATGTAAAATGACCAATCTTGTTACATGAAAAGCATTTGAATGGTAATTGACCTTCATATTTCCCTTTTCCTTTCTTTTCCTTCTTATAAATTAAAGCAATGAAATCATCTAGATCTTTCTCTTCATCATCATCATTAAATTTACTAGAGGTGTTAAAAGATTTCTTACCTTGGACTAAAGCTTTGAATATTGTTTCACTTTTAGGCTCTATGTTCAATCTTGATATCTCAAAGGCTGAGAGCTTTCTGATTAAGGTTTCTCTTTTAAAGCCTTTTGTGGATTGCATAGTCTCATATAGGATACATATCTTGTCATATTCTAGTGTCAAGGTAGTCATCAATTTATCCATTATGTCTTCTTCTGATATTTCTCCACCATTATTTCTGATTCCAGCAACTGCTTCATTAATCCTTAGATTGTAGGCTTTGACATTCCCATCAAGTAGCATCTCTAATGTATTGTATATTTTCTTCCATGTTTTTCTACATGCATTTTTAGCTTGAATATCTCCTTCAAACATGTCTTCAAGATACTTCCATATTTTGTAGGATTTGTCCATCTTCTTGATCTCTAAAAAATTCACTGTCATATAAGGCACTGATAAGGGCTTCTTTGGCAATAGCATTTGAAGTGAACATCTCCTTTTTCTTCAAGGTTGCATCAGCTTTTGCAAGATATGATAAAGAAGGAATCTAAACTTCTTTAGTAGCTACTTCAAAAATTTCAAAGGCAATGCACTACAAATGTGTCATCATTTTTTTCTTCCAATATAGATAGTTCTCTCCATCAAACTTAGGACTTTCTTTTATAAACAATGCAATCTGATCAATCTCAAGCTATTAAAATTTCTCTCTGAGGCACTTATCTCTGATACCAATTGTTAGGAATAGTCCCAAGAGACAACTGAGAGGGAAGGGGGGGTCAATTAGTTATCTACAAGTTTTAATTCTTTATCCAATTTAGTATAGAAGAACATTAAGCACATACACAATGAAATAACACTTCAATAGAAAACCACAATTTTGGTTACGGGGAAACCCAAATAGGTAAAAACCTTGGTGGGAATTAGCACCCACTATAAAAATACACTAGTGTATAATGATCCCTGTTAGAAGATCTTACAATCCTATTAGGAGTTGATCTTGACAATGCATTAAGTATAGTGACCTAGTCAAGGGTCAGATACTATTACGAGCCTTTTATGATTAATCCTATTAGGGATGAGGATGCACTTTCTGAGAGCCCATTGCTCAAATGGTGAAGGTTGTAACCTTCTAAACAATAGGTACACACTATATCTAGATTTGGTGAACTGTGAGGTAGACCTACTATCTTGATCAGATCCAATGTATAGCACATACTTTCCTCTTTGTCACATAGACCTTCTACTAATGGAAAAAAACTTCGCACCTTCTGTTCTGCTCTTGTCTTTCAACTATCTGTCATGCTTAGCAATCACATAATGACTACCTATAAATATCTTTCCTCTAAATGATATAATCAAGATAGCCTATTAGAACCATATTGAAATCATATTAGAGAAACAATACAACTCTCCAATAATATCTTAGTTAGCTCTACTAAGCACACAACACAAAATAAGACCACACAACTTCATCTGAATAGACATGTCTCTTCATACTGTCAGCTCCACCAAATGAACTGCTACCTTCTTCTCATGTTGAATGACATCATACGCTCTTAACCAAACATTGTTAACTCATTGTGTGTGTGAATTTGGTACCTAGTTGTAGACACAACACCTCAGTAAAATATTAGAGGTTAGCTAAAAAAAGAAATCTACAGATAAATGAAACTAAGCTAACCAGGCAATTTACTGCCTTCTAGTAGGTGTGAGTATGATTTTCTCAGATTTAAATTGAGATCAGTGACAATGCAACACCTAAACGAAGGATTTAAAATGATGAAAGCAATGAAATATGAATTGAAATTAATCTATTTTTTTGGATTTTTGATGCAGTAATATGAAAAATTGTATGAAATTAATCTAGAATGAAATTGAAATGATATGCAAATTAATCTAAGAATTATATGAATTGATATGAAAAGCTATGAAAAACTATGAATTGATCTCAAAAAATTTCCTATCGCAAAATCTTTGTTCTTTAGTTGTAAATTCGCTAGAGTAACTGTGCAAATTCGAGAGATATGAGATTGAAAGCTTGAGGGATTTTAGAGAGATATGAGAGATGAGAGATTTGAGCCTTGTTTTTATAGAAATCTAGGGCTTGAGGATGCATTGAGAAAAGCTATAAATCACTCTTGATAAACTCAGGTTGATTTTTGAGTTAACAAAAAATTAAGAATAAATAAACTCATAAAATCATGCAAAAGCAGTTTTTATCTCAAAATAGAGCCTTAGTTCTCTTTTTCAACTCATCATCAGATGTTGAGTTTCAATTTTAAAATTGATTGTTAATTTCTAGTTGCTTGCTTTTCTGATTGTGCATGATTTAATTATTAATTAATTTAATAAATAAAGTGCTTTATTCTCAACTTAACTATTTTTTAAAATTAAAACAATTGATTTATGGGTTAATCAATTATTAAATCAAACTTTTATTCAAAAACTATATTATTAAATATTCACAACTGACTTTAATTAATTAAATAGGAATTTAATCAATTAGTAATAAGATTTTTTATTTATTGTCAAAATTAAATAATACAATTTAGGAATAAATATAATTAAATGTAATTAAATAAATAAGTGCCAGTATTAAATTTGATTAATTAAATATTCAGAATATTCAATTAATCAAATTTTAGGATAAATAAGATTTATCACCAAGTAATTATTAAATTAAGAATAATTATGATAAATTAGGAATATTTCTAAGAATATTCCCCGATGCAAAATTTAGGATAATCAATTAAATTCGATAATGTGCAAATGTGCCTTAGGTTAGGACTTTTGTATCGATTTCATTTTATTTGAAGATGTAGGAGTTTAATGAACCTATAGCCCATTTTTGGGGTATTACATTTTGCCCCTCTTTGAATTATTGTGTGAAGCGCAGTGGTTCAAAGAATAATATGTGTATGATAAAGATGTATGAAACTGATTTGAAAGATGAACTGATTCCAAGACAGAAATCAATTGAAAGATTTAAAGATGCAAGATTTAGGTCCTGGTTGACCAAAGATAATGTTAACTATAACAACAATGAACCGGTGATTATGAAAAAGTGCCAAAACTCCTGATTCTGAACCTTATGATTGCAAAGAAGTGAGTGACCTATTCTAAACCTGATTGTCCAAAAGAATCATAGTGGTATCACATCCTGAACCCATCAGTTATGAAGAACCAAGGAAATAACACTAATGAACCAATGGTTACGAAAAGTTGATACAATTTACAAGATAGATTAAGATACCAGATTGATATGGATCTTGATGAATTTGATATGCCCCAAGTGATGATAGATTTTCCCCAAGCTATGAGGACTTTTGATGAGTCAGCAACTAGACATAGTTGTTTTCTTGATTACTGAGGAAAGATTGATTATAGATTTAGATTTACAAACTTGAATGATATGCAATACCATTCCCCCTTCGGGATTAAAATTGAAATCTAACAAGAAAAGTTAGCATTGAATGGTTTAGAAGGATGTTGATTGATTTGAGAAGTGGTTATACATGTTCAAGAACGTGTTCTGCATTGTTTAGAGGTCCTAGAGACCAAGTTTGACTAGATTTGACCATGAGTTGACCATGGGTGACCAAGTTGAAATTTTGATAGTTTGATGTAAGATAATCAGTTAAGTTGAATTCTAGATTTCTGTGATGATTGAAGGTCGATTATGCAAGTAGTTAATAATATGAATGATCTCAAATTTTGATTTTGATCCCGAAAAAGGATTCTACTTGTTGTTTCATTGGAGGAACCTTCATACAATGCTTAGTCCTTGTGTCATGTTTAGCATTTTTGGTTTTGAAGAATCATTTAGGTGTTCAAGCAATTTGTGAGATCATGGCAAAATGAAATGCAAACCTAGGACCTAGGACCTAGTCACTGATCATGTGTTGATTTGTTATCATCATTGAACTTTTAGGTAACTGGATAAATCAATACAATGCCCACTAGTTATGAAACCATAGACATATGAATATCGATTTGTATGTATAGGAATCAATACAACACCTACTGGTTAGGCAACCATGGACATATGAATATTGATTTTATTTTCAAAATGTTAGATTAGATATAAGCACCAAGGCACAAATGCCAGGATGACCTGAATATCATGTCCATTTTGATATAGCAATTTGTATAAGCATCAAAACATAAATGTCATGATGACTACAATACACCTTGCATTACGAACACATCAAACAATCAAGAGAGCATTCTAAATCTAGTGTGATTTACCCGTAGTGACCCTTTATCGTTCACAGCCTTAGGTAAGATCGCATTTCATAGTAGGAGAAAGAAATCACTCAAAAAGATAATAGTTAGATCAAACTTCTTTGAATTTTTTGGGTATCAATGGTCGAGGTACTCATGGCCATCCAATTTGGGATAGAGGCTCTTACAGAAAAACACCATTTCAATCCAGAATTTCCAAAGTTGTTGGATGTTCACATACAAGCAGAAGACAAAGAAAAAATTATGCCCCCAATCATCACTCTCTAAATCCTGTAAAGGACATCATCAAAGACCTCAAAGGACACAATATGCAAAAATCTCAATGCGAATCAATAAGCATACAAGGAGATAAAAGCATAGATTATTTTTAATTTGTGTTTGATTGCATTGTTGTAGATGCAAAATACTTTTTGGAGAGGAGACTGACTAACTGATTCAGATGAAGCTTCAAAGGAATTTGACTGGATATGACTCATCTAAGATGTACTAGAGGCCATAGGATATGACATTGATTGCCCCCAAGTGTTAAGCATTGATAGGATACAGATGCTAGAGCTGATTGGTGTACAAACCAAATTTATTGAAACAAGGATATATATAGACTAAAGTAGACTAAAAGCTGGGAAAGACCAAGATTGCGCTAATAGATGAAGTATTTTGAAACAAGTGGTACCCATTTGTTGGGTTTTCACCATCTTGGTAGAGATTCTATTTTTTCTACCAAGGCGCCTGTTTCTAAGTTTTCACCAAAGCACCTTTTCTTTTTCTCATTTTTTTGTATTTTTCATTTTTTTGATATTTTTGCTATTTTTTGATTTTTTTGTGAATCATCAAGGTGCCTATTGCTAGGTTTTCACCAAGATGTTCATTTTTTCAGGACTTTTTAAGATTTTGAAGATTTTTTCAGGACATTTTACCATAGACTGAATGCCTTAGGCGTAGAATTTCTTCAGATGTAGAATGTTGATTGGTTCTTAGAGTTGTTCTCCTTCAATCATTGAGAGTTGATAGGCTCCAGAGCCAAAAGTAGTAGTGATAACAAAGGGACCCAACTAGTTGGGTTCAAACTTCCCCTTGCATTCTCGATGTGATTGATTTTTAGGATTCTCTCTCAAGACTAGATCGCTAACCTAAAATTCTCTATGTCTGACTTTCTTTTTGTAGCCTCTAGACATTCTTTTCTAATATAGTCTGAGATGATCATATGCTGCTTGTCTGTGCTCATCTAGTAGTTCATGTTCTTGTAGCCTAGACACTTTGTAGTCATTGTCAGTTACTAGACCATGCATTCTGATTCTTAGTGATGGGATTTCAACCTCAATAGGTAGTACTACTTCAGCCCCATAAACTAAAGAAAATGGTGTGGCCCTAGTGGGCATTTTGATACTTGTTTTATAGGCCTAGAGAGCTGGATTGATCATAAGATGTTAGTCTCTTCCTATTTTATTAACTATTTGGTGCAATATTTTTAATAGATTCTTGTTAGAAGCCTCTACTTGTCCATTCCTTTGAGGATAGTAGATAGATGACCAATGTTTTGTAATCTTGAATTTGGCACATAGATCATCTAAGTCTCTATTCTTGAATTAGCCACCATTATCTATGACTATAGAGTGTGAAATACCATACTGACATATGATGTAGTTTAGAATGAACATATAAATTTTCTTGTCAGTTACTTGAGTCAAGGGGTCTGCTTCTACCCATTTTGTAATATAGTCTGTAGCTATTATGATATGGGTATGTCCATTAGAAGAGTTAGGATTTATGGATCCTATAAGATCAAATGCCCATTGGTGAAAAGGCCATTGTGTAGTAAAGGGAATTAGATCTCTTCCTAGTGCATGAATTAAGTTACCATGTACTTGGCACTTTTGACAATTCTTAGCAAACTTGATTGAATCTTTCTCCATTTCGGGCCAATAGTACCTAGCCCTAATAAGCTTTTGAGCTAGTATCAAACCATTAGAGTGTGATCCACATATACCTTCATGGACTTCCTCTAGTGCACATTGAGTCTCTTCCCGTTCTAAACATCTAAGTAGTGTACCATCTAGACCTCATTTGTACAAATCATTACCAATGATGACATTCTAGGATGCATTATGGATAAGGTATCATTTCTCATGGTGGTTGAAGGTATCGGGAATGATTTGGTCTTAGAGATATGAGAAAAGGTTTTTGTATCTAGATGAATCATGACCAACAATAGTGCAGATCATGTGGGTTTGGGGGTAATCATATGCAGGATAAGATAGTGCTTCCACTAGGAACCTACAGGGTAGCTCATGTTCAGTCTATTGTAATAGAGTAGATAGCGTTGCCATTGCATCAGCAGCCCTGTTCTTTGTTCTAGGAATTTTCTCAAATGTGATAGATATGAAATATTTCTTTAGATCATCTACCATTATTTTGTATGGAAATAGCTTTTCATCTTTCATTTGGTACACATCATTGACTTGATGGATAACAAGTTGGGAGTCCCCATGAATGTGTAACTTAGTCACTCTCCACTCAATTGCTAGTTTCATACCATTAAGAAGGGCTTCATATTTAGCAATATTATTTGTGCAAGGGAAATTTAATCTGAATGCTTTGGGTATTGAGTATTCTTAAGGAGTGATAGATAATATGCCTACTCCAAATACATTTTGTGTATAGGAGTCATCAAAGAACAATTACCATTCTCTAGAAGAAAGATTCATGATAGAGGAATTTGAGAACTCTATTTCCATTGGTGTATCATAAAACATAGGTGCATCTGCCAATTGATTAGCAATAACTTGTCCTTTGATATATTTTCTTTCAACATATTCAATGTCAAATTCACTTAAGAGCATGACCCATTTGGCTAATCTACCTATGAGGGCAGCTTTTCTTAGTAGGTACTTTAGTTGATCAATCTTAACTACCAAATGTGTGGTATGAGCCAACATGTAGTGTCTTAGTTTCTATGATGCAAAGATCAAAGCTAGACAAGCTTTCTCAATCATTGAATAGTTCTTTTCATAGGCTACCAATGTTTTTCTTATGTAATATATGTCTCTTTCCTTGTTGTTCTCATCATGTTGTGCAAGAAATTCCCCCAGTGATGTATCTGTGGTGGAGACATATAAGATCAATGGCTTACCTTGAATAGGAGGCATCAAGATAGGAGGATTTGATAAATATTTCTTGATATGATTAAAGTTCTTTTCACATTCCTCATTGCATGTAAAAGTCACACCTTTATGTAATGTTTTTGTAAAAGGCTGTGATATGTCTGCAAGCTGTGATATGAAGTGTCTAATAGATTATACTCTCCCTTGTAATGTTCTCATTTGACTAATATTATTCAGGGGTTGCATCTCCATTATAGCCTTTACTTTAGCTGGATCAACTTTAATGCCCTTCTTTGAAACTATGTATCCTAAGAGCTTTCCAGAAGTGACACCAAAAGTACACTTCTTAGGATTTAGTTTTTCAAATAATTTAGGTGTTTAGATCTTATCATAGATTTTGCTAAGCTATCATCAACATAATCTTCCATAGTTCTATGAATCATGTCATGAAAAATAGATGTCATAGCTCTTTGATATGTAGCACCAACATTTTTAAGCCCAAATGGCATGATATTCCAACAGAATCTACCCCATGCATATGTGAAAGTAGTTTTCTCTTGATCCTTCAGAGAAATTTTTATTTGATTATATCCAGAGAAACCATCTATTAAGGAATACATCTCAAAACCCGCAGTCATGTCCACTATCATGTCAATGTTAGGTAGTGGAAAATAATCCTTAGGGCATACTTTGTTCACATCTCTAAAGTCTGTGCACACTCTGATTGATTTATCTAGTTTAGAAATAGGTACAATATTTGAGACCCATTCAGCATAGTCAATAACATGGATGAATCCAGCTTCTAGTAGTTTCTCTAATTTAGCTTTGACCAAGAGTGCAACATGTGGATGCATCTTTCTTAATTTTTGTTTAACAGGTTTTACTCCAGGAGCAATAGATAAATGGTGCATTATAAGATCAGGATCCAACCCTAGCATATCTGAATATTTCCATGCAAAGTTGATCTTTTTCTCTATTAGGAATGTAGTAAATTTTTTCTATTCTTCTTCTGATAAGGATTGTGCTACATATATCAACTGTGGTTCCTCTATTGTACCCAAGTTGATAGATTGAGTGGGCTTAATTAGAACTGGAGATCTATCCTATGAATGACTCGAAAGGACATCAAATATCTCATCCTTAGGCACCTCAAAGAGGTTTTCACCTATGGATACATCTTTTATTTTTACTTTTCTAGGTTCTAAGATTTCCACAAAGTGATTTTCACCCTCAGAACTCCTTTTCTTTTTATTTTTACTCTTATTCTTTTGACTAAGATACTTGATGTCCAACTCTATCATGCTAATTCTTGGTTCACTAATGAAAGTCCTCATAGGCTCAACTACATTTAGGTAGCAAGCAAGGGTATAGTCATTTAGGAAAGTAAAGATACCTTGGCTCGGATTTGTGGAAGTTTGGTCAAGAAGGTTAGGATGTTGGATAGTCAAAGTGGGAAAAGATTGGGAGATAGTGTTTACAAATATGGATCTATCATCATTGGTCCTAACCTAATGCTCGAGTTCAAAGGTGATATTACAACTCAAAACATTCAATTTGTGAATAGGCTCAATGTCATTGTGGGACTCTAATTTAGCCATAGGTGGATCAGACTCATTAAGTTCATTATTTCTCTCTAGACTTACATTGGGTTTAGGTGCATATTGGTGAATAACATCAATATGTTTTTCTGTGATAAGTTCATCTTTCTCTGGAATGACTCCCCATTCATAGTTATTTGATTCCTCATCTATGCCTCTAGGAAAATTGAGAACATGAGTAAAGTCAAGGTGAATACCCCAAGAAGGGTTACCCTCATATTCTGATTTGAATTCATACTCATGAGAACCTGTTTCAGAATAACTACCACCTTCTTCTTTATCTATTTTATTATATTCAAGATTAGCTGGTTCTTGTGGTGCAACTATCTCTTGTTCTATAGTAGGTTCTTGGGTGTTTACTACATTGATTCTTTTTACTGGATCATCTTCAGCTTCAAGGAGGCCTTTTATCTCTTTAGGTAAATTCTCATAAGGAATGAGCTCCTCAGTGGTGTCTAACTCATCACTATCAGACTGTTGTATTGTTTCCTCCTTTGGTTCAATCTATTCTAAGACATGCATGGAGTTCTTGCTAAGATAGAAAGGCTTCTTCTTATATCCTAGACTAGTTGTATCCTTGTTGGTTCAACCATGGTGGTCAAGAGGTGATAGAAGACCCTTACCATGTAGTCTTAGAGGTCCTTTTCCAGTATATCCCATTTTTGTGATCAATTTGTCCCCTGGTCCATATGACTTCTGAGGAATTTTTCTTGAAGTGGAGTCACATTTTTGGACTAACTGAGAGTTAGATTCCTCTTTATACAACCATGCAAGCACAGCTTCATCTTCCTCAAACTCTTGTTTAGATACTTGTTCTAGAACAAAGCTTCCATTGAATAGGACTTGGGATTTTTTAGCATTAGGTTTCACTTTGTCTGAAGGTTGCCCACAAGACTTGGGTGATAATGGGAGAGATGTGAGGGATAAAATGGGTTCCATTGTGTATTATCCCATACCATTATCTTTGATTTTGACCTCTTTTGCAATGTCTTCCATCTTGGATGTGGATGCTACATCTGTTTGCTTAGTGAAAGATTCTCTGTTATTAGGAACAAGTTTATCTACACTTTGTTTCAATGCATTGCAAGTTGTAGATATGTCTACTAAAATGGTTACCTCTGTGTGCTATAAATGTGTCACACTTCTATGGATCATTACATGCAAGGAAACTCAAGAATGAGCCCTCACTAAATTGATCCATAGCTCCCTAGGCATGGAGTGCAAGGGTTTTTAAGAATGCTCTCAGCTAGAGCTATTTAGCCTATAACCTTGCTAGTAAACCATGCAATGGGAGATTCAATGAAGACAAGGGCAAGAATGCCAATATCCTCAAGAATCAAGAATGAAATGCAATGCAAGCTAGTTTAAGAATGGAAATGCAAGCTAAACTATGGAAATGAAAGATGTAAGTATTAGAAAGCCTCCTAGTTAAACTAGATGAATTAATCTAAAGCATAAAGGAAATCTAAGCTAAGAATGCCATGAAAATGAAGCTACTATGCAAGAAATGAAATCTAACTATGAAGAAAGAAAGCCATGATGATGCAAGAATGAAGACAAGAAGATAGAGTGTTGATGAAGATCTAAGATGAATGCCAACAATGCTCCAAATCTTCAAACCCTAGATGCAAGAATGTCTCCAAAAGCTCCAAGATGACCTAGAAAATCTGTAGCATAACAATAGCATAAAAATTTATGTGTGCAAATGAGGAAGAGAGCTCTTCTTTTATAGGAGGTGAAAAATCAATGGACCATGGAGATTAAGAGGCAAAAGATTTAATCAAGGGTGGAGCTTGAAAGAGGAGCAATCCATGTGCACAAATATCCTCCAATGAGAAAATAAGAGTTGACTTTTGTGTCCATATGAGACAAAAAGTGCTTTTTCCCTTTTTATAAAATAAGAATAATGCTTTATTTGTGCAACTTAGGATAAGAGGAAAAGTGGGGGCTTTTTATTTATTAAAAGGGGAGGGAATTCCTTTTAAATAAATAAAAACTTAGGATAAGATGGTTAGCCCATAGAAAATAATCAAATAAATGATAGAACTAGGATTTGATCAAGAATAAACAATTGATGATTTAGCAAATGGGGGCTAATAGTCTAGGTGACCATTTTTAGGTGTATAACATTGACAGTATGTAGAAGGAATAGCTTTTAGTTCATGTATCCAAGGTATCCCTAGAAGGATGTTGTAAGCCAAAGGTAGATCAAGAACTTGACATGTAGTATCTTTGATTACTGGACCTATTCTAATAGGTAAGACAATGGTGCCTTTGGAAGATCTTTCTTGCTCATCATATGCTTTTATAGCTATCTTCTTTCTAGGATCAATAGCCATTTCTGAAAATCCCAGTTGTGTGATCAAGTTGAAAGAACAAATGTTTAAGCCAGCACCCCCATCTATCAACACACATTTGACGTGATGGTTTTGGATCAAGACTTCAATATGTAAGGGCTGATTATGCGAATGACTCAAGGAGTTATCATCTTCCTCTGAAAAGGAGATATATTGCAGAGATGTAAGATGACCAACCATAGTCTAGAATCTGTCTAAATCAAGGTTGTTAGGAACATTGGATCTAAGTAGAGCTTTGTCTAGAATGGCTCTATGAGCTGGAGATATCTGAAGCAACTCAAACATGGAGATTTTTGCATTTGTATGCTGGAGTTGTTGGAAAATAATGTATGATGTAGGCCTCATGTCTTTAGGATTTGAAGATTTAGATGTAGCCTTCTATTTAGAAGCAGACGAAAGATTGAAAGGCATCTTAGGAACATTGGATGAATCTAGGATTTGTCCTGGTAGATGCGCCTGAGCTTGTGATTGAGTAACTGTGTAAGTTGATTGATTTTCTCTATCTCTTCGTATAATTGTGATGACATTGCAACACTTAGATAGACATGGTTCAACCATATTGATGACAACATTATTTCCAGAGTAGGCATAATTGACTTTAGCACCCATATTAGGTTGAGAAGAAGAGTCTTCTTTACCATGTTTCAGAAATGGCTCTGTGAATGTTGTATGATCATTATTGCTTTTATGATTGTCAATTATGATTTCTCCATTATCAATTTTGTCTTGTATGAGGTGGTTCAAGTGTACACAGTTATTGGTTTTATGACCCTTATTATGATGGAAGTCATAGAAATCGGTCTCTTTCCACCATTTTGGTTTAGGTTTAGGATCAAATGGTCAGATCTCAGGCAAGTAAATGATGTTGTTAGCTAACAAAGTTTTCATCATAGATTCCAAGGACTCTCTAAGAGGATTGAATTTGCGGTTAGGATCTGTAGCCCAAGGTTTGTAAGTAGATGGTTTCTTGTTAGATTTTGCTACTTTAGCTTTAGAAGCTTTGATGGCTTGGGTGCCAATAGTGAGATTAAAAGTAGGTGCCTTAGATGGGGCATGGATAGTATCAACAACACTGTCTATGACAACACCTTTGTTCTTGTTCCATTTTTTGCCTTTGTCTTTAGAGCTAGATCCAGATTCATACTTGTCTTTTTGAAGAGATATGTTTCCCATTTGAACAAGTACTTTCTCAATTTTGATTGTATTTTCTACCATTTTATCAAAGGATGTATGATTTTGCATTTGCAAGTGGTAGTTGAGTTCTGGAACAAGATTTTTGATGAAGATTTCCAGCTTCTCATTTTCTGGAATGGGTCTAGCATATAGAGAAAACTTCTTCCTCCATCTTTTGAGAAAAGTCAGGAATGGTTCTCCTGAGTATTGTTTCAGATTACAGATGTCGATCATGGTGACCGAATGCTAGATGTTATAGGATTATTGTTGATAGAATAGTTTGATTAACTCATCAAAATTTTTGATAGTTGGAGGCATTTTTGAGAACCAATGAATGGTTGACCCTTCCAAAGATTGAGGGAAAAGATGCATTAAGAAAGTTGGTTCATGCATGAACTCCATAGATTGAGTACATAATTTTCTAACATGATCTTGAGGATCAGAGTTTCCATCATAATTATCATACTTAGGTATCTCCACTCTTTTAGGGAATGACGACATGTACAAGTCTTTATCAAATGGAAAAGAGCATAGAGCCTCCATGGAGAATTCATTAGGTTCCTTTTCTTTTTCAAGTTTGTTAAGTTTGACTTGCATGACATGCATCTATTTCATCATAGCTATGATTGGAGTTTCTTCCTCATGTATAATGATATCTTCAACATTAAAGTTGGGAGGAAGTTTAGCCCCTTGACGAGCTAGTTCTAGAAAGTATGTTTCTCTATCTTCCTTCAAGAAATGCCTCATCATTTTCTTGAAGTCATCATCATTTTGATATTGAGAAATTTCAGAAGGTGTGGATTCTTGATCTACACCATGTTGAGAGTGATGTCCTTGAGACCCGTGATGTGTCCCTCTATGATACATGTTAGGAGTTTTAGGACTCCCTAGAATAGATTGATGTAGAGATTTTTGATTGACCCCTTGGATTGATGGAGGAGGGGGTATGTAACTAGTTTTTAATCGAAGATTGCCAAGACTGTCATCTTTGTAAAGACTTGAATTGTAGAGTTCATCAAAGGTTGGACCCATGTGAGTAGATAGGGGTAAGGTATGAGATGCTTCTCTAGATTTCTTGTGTGATGAAGCTGGAGTTTCCACCATTAACCTTGGGTGAAGCAAGAGAGAAAGATGAAGACAACTGAAGAATGACTTGATTCAAGAAGATCGAATAATGCAACCTTGTCAAGATTGAATTGATTGAAGATTAGATCAGATGTAAATGAAGGATACTATGCCATAGTAGTATGGGTAGACGCCCAATAGATAGTGGGCATGAGCTCTCAACACTTAGCTATTTTGTAAGAAGACTAAATTTTGAAGATAATTTTGACAAGGTTTTGACATAAGATGAAAATGACTCAAATCAATAAATTAGAAGGCTAAATTAGACTCAAGAGACCAACTTAGGAAAATGGATGGATTTTTTATAAGTTCTACTATGTTTTTGACACAATGATTTGTTAGATAGAACCTGGAAGTAAGTTTTAAAAATTGGATTTCTAACAAATTTTGGAGTTTTCTAACAACTTTGACTTTAGCTTTGATATGAGTTTTGAAATTTCAGGATGACTTTTGACACCAGAAAGGATTTTTGCTTCATATTTGCAATTTTTTAGTTTTTAGAACCAATTTGTTTGCAAGTTTTTCTCTGTTTAGGTTTGCAAATTCGTGTAATAGTTTGAGATCATTCATTTTCAATATCTAAGTAGATAACAAACACACAGAACATCAAGCAAAGGGAAGCAATCAATCATCTGAAAACAATGAACAAGGGAAAAAGCAACCTTGCGCATGAACAAGCAATAGTGACTTAATGTGCTAATCCCTAGGAATGCTACTTGTGTATGTTCCAAAAAGTTTTTCAATAATGCACATAGTCCTAGAAAATGAAAAATTTGGCCTCGCTAGGGTTTGTAGTAATGGTCTGACTCTACAACTTTTGTGATCTCAAGAGGGAAAACTCCAATCTAGGGGCACCGGGGTTTTGACATAGTCTAAGAATTTAATCAATCAAGAGCTGCTAGGGAGATCTAACAGCCCAACAAGAGACCACACATGTGAATATTTCTTCCACAAGGACATTTATATAGAGGCTAATGCTACCACAGTGAAAATGGCTATTACCACTTGAGGTTCTGTCCACATGGTTGACCCAATTAAGGGAATGCCAACTATGGTTAACCCTCTCTAAAGGTGACTCACAAAATATACCATAGGGGGACTAGATCGGATTCAAGGATCTAGGTTTCTAGTACTATCCAAAAAGGAAGTAGAGCATAATCCCCTAGCCTCTTTACCTCACCAAAACAAAGAAGATAGATTAATCCAACACACTAAGACTGAAATTATCTCACCAAGATCTATGATGTCAATAATTTATGGTCTATCAATCTCTCCAGAGAGGGAATGTATCAATCAAAAGCTAAGGACACAAATCAAGCGAATGTGAGGCAATCTCAGTATCATCCCTACCTACAAGGGGATCCTTTGTCAAGAAGAGATTCACATGTAAACAAGTGAAAGAAGCCCACTCTCTCAAGATCATCCACAAATAGTGTTCATAGGGCCTAATTACTATGTATAACAGATATGCAAAAAGCAAATCTATGTTCATTTTAGAGCCCAAAATTAAAATGTGAATTATGAAAGTTGTAAAGGCACTCAAGCTTGACACAAGAGAGTTTTTTTTATGTCCAAAAATGAAGTGTTATCAGATGTAATAGAATACCTAATTTCCTCACAATGCGCTTAGTAGATTTTACTTGTTTTAACAATTTTTCAGCATTTGTCTTCTATCTTTTGTACCCACAGGATGTACTTGCACCTGCACTTGCAAACCAATATTATGAAAAACTTACCTATTCTTGTACATGAAACCCATTGTTATAAAAATCCATCAAAAAATAAACACAACTTATCAACCCCACATGGTATAAAATCAAGTTTGTCAAAGATAATATGTCATTTGATAATCGAAAAACCTGTTGTCATAAAAAATCAGATTCTGACCAATCTGCATTAAATCAATCATAAATTTTTCAAATTAAAATGAAATTAATCCAAACCAATGGAAAATTAAATCTAACTCAAATACCTTTCCAGAAATATAAATTTTGGATCTTTATCATGTCATATGTGCATGTACCAATAAAAACATCAGTCAGATTTCATAAAATCAGGTTCATAATAGTCTTCACTAAAATGACCATAACTTTTGAAAATAAAAATTAAATTAATCAAAACCAATGGAAAATTAAAGCTAACTCAAATACCTTTCCATAAATATAAATTTTGGATCTGTATCATGTAATATGTGCATGTACCAATAAAAACATCAGTCAGATTTCATAAAATCAAGTTCTAACCAGTCTTCACTAAAACGATCATAGATTTTGCAAATCAAAACAAAATTAATCCAAACCATTGAAAAATGAAAGATAACTCAAATAGATTTCCATAAATATAAATTTTGGATCTATATCATGTTATATGTGTATGTACCAATAAAAACATTAGTCAGATTTCATAAAATCAGGTTCAGACTAGTCTTCACTAAAATGATCATAACTTTTGTAAATCAAAATGAAATTAATCCAAACCAATGGAATTTGAAAGATAAATCAAATAAATTTCCAGAAAAATAAATTTTGGATTTGTATCATGTCATATGTGCATGTATCAATAAACACATCAGTCAGATTTCATAAAATCAGGTTCTGACCAGTCTTCACTAAAATGGTCATAACTTTTGCAAATCAAAACAAAATTAATCCAAACCAATGGAAAATGAAAGATAACTCAAATAAATTTCAAAAAATATAAATTTAGGATATTTATCATGTCATATGTGCATGTACCAATAAAAACATCATTCAGATTTCTCAAAAAATAGCCTAGAAATTTATCACAAAACTCACAAAAACTAACCTTGTGGTTGTGGGTTCAAGAAAAATGATAAAACATTGATAGAATAGAATGAAAACCCATTTTAGGGCCCCACGGTGGGTACCAAAGATGTGTGTGTGAATTTTTTACCTAGCTATAGACACAACACCTCAATAAAACATTAGAGGTTAGCAAATCAAAGAAATCTACAGATAAAGGAAAGTAAGCTAACCAGGTGATTTGCTGCCTCTAGTAGGTGCGAGTATGATGTTCTCAGATTGAAATTTAGACCAATGACAATGCAACACGTAAATGAAGGATTTAAAATGATGAAAGCAATGAAATATGAATGTAAATTAATCTATTTTTTTAGATTTTTGATGCAGTAGGATGAAAAATTGTATGAAATTAATTTAGAATGAAATTGGAATGATATGAAAATTAATCTAAGAATTATATGAATTGATATGCAAAGCTATGAATAAGTATGAATTGATCTCACAAAATTGCCTATCGCAAAATCTTTGTTCTTTAGTTGTAAATTCGCTAGAGTAATTGTGCAAATTTGAGAGATGTGAGATTGAAAGCTTGAGGGATTTTAGAGAGATATCAGAGACGAGAGATTTGAGCCTTGTTTTTATAGAAATATAGGGCTTGAGGATGCATTGAGAAAAGTCATAAATCACTCCTGATAAACTCAGGTTAATTTTTGAGTTAACAAGAAATTAAGAATAAATAAACTCATAAAATCATGTAAAAGTAGTTTTTATCTCAAACTAGAGCTTTAGTTCTCTTTTTCAACTCATCATCAGATGTTGAGTTTCAATTTTAAAATTGATTATTAATTTCTAGTTGCCTGCTTTTCTGATTGTGCATGATTTAATTATAAATTAATTTAATAAATAAAGTATTTTATTCTCAACTTAACTATTTTTTAAAATTAAAATAATTGATTTATGGGTTAATCAATTATTAAATCAAACTTTTATTCAAAAACTATATTATTAAATATTCACAACTGACTTTAATTAATTAAATAGGAATTTAATCAATTAGTCATAAGATTTTTGATTTATTGTCAAAATTAAATAATATAATTTATGAATAAATATAATTAAATGTAAGTAAATAATTAAGTGGCAGTATTAAATTTGATTAATTAAATATTCAGAATATTCAATTAATCAAATTTTAGGATAACTAAGATTTATCACCAAGTAATTATTAAATTAAGAATAATTATGATAAATTAGGAATATTTCTAGTAATATTCTCCGATGCAAATTTAGGATAATCAATTAAATTCAATAATGTGTAGATGTGCCTTAGGTTAGGACTTTTGTATCGATTTCATTTGATTTGAAGATGTGCGAGGTTAATGAGCCTATAGCCCATTTTTGGGGTATTACACTCATCACTAATCACAATACCAAGCATGCATATCATCAAGATTGGCACAACTACTAAAACACTCCGAACACTATCAGCTCTACCATATAAACTCAGGAAATTGTAACTTGAAACTACAAAAATTATAACTCAACCTATACTACACAAATGACTCTGCATCCATGAACATAGCATCATGAAAATGTCTCCAACATAAATGTAAACAAACAAGGCTCCATCACAACCATACTGTAAATCACCCATAGAACTCTTCCTTGGACCTGTTAGGAATACTACTGAAAACACTCCTGAAACAAACAACTATATAACTATCTTCATACATAATAAACCTTTGCGCTTATGATATCATGTTGATAACATATCAAGGCAACATATTCTCAAGGCTCTCTCCATAAGTCTTCCATGCATGGTGCTTACCATATGTTGTTAGCAATGACAAACATATAGTCAACACTGACTTGTTCGCAAATCTCCAATATCCCCCGCTTTGGTCTCAACCTCTACAATATCTTCTAATCTATTAATTTTCTTTCTCATCACATGTACTTGAGAAATTAGCCACTTGATTATAATTACAAAATATGTTTTTTCTGATTATTGTGTGTCCAAGATCAGATCTTTCTTTCGCTACAAATGGCTCAAACCTTTCTCTCCTTCAAGAACTGTATTGCCTTGAACATGACAATTGTTCATGATGTTGAAGAGTTCATGTTAATAAAATGTAATTATTTGAATACTGACGAAGATTCCATGGATAAGGGAATTGATGTTGTTGTATCATTGGCCATGTTGATGGCCTACTTAACCTTTCTATTCATATTCAGAGTCTGTGTATGCTTGAAAATGAGCTTGGCTTGGCAAGGGTGAGAACAACTACAAAGAGTGGTGGGTTTTAGAAATTTTTGTTGAGATGCAATCCTTAAAGTGGAAACAAAGAGGAGGGAAAAAAATTAAATTTTCATTCCATAGGCACTTGATGTTTTTGTTTTTACATATTAAAACAGTGAATATTCCATACCAACATGGCATAGAAATGAATAGAAAAGAATGTTCATGTGAACCACTATTCATGAAACATGGATGAATGAGTTTGACTCAAAAAAATACATAGTTGAGTCCTTTTATTTTATAATAGTAATAAAAATAAAATAAAAAGTAAGCTTTGTTGAGCCAAACTGTGAAAATCCATCTCCTGGAGGCTTCTCTTAAGAATCTGTCAGTTTATGCCCTAAGTCTTTTTAGAATTCCATCCAAATTTGCTGATATTATTGAAAAAATTCAAAAATGTTTTCTTTGGTTAAGGGTTGAAGAAAAAAAGTTCCTTTCTCTATTAGCCTGGGAGAATCTATGCAAACCAAAGAGGTTGAGAGGCCTGGGTATTAGAAGTTTAAGGTCCTTTAATGAAGCTCTACTAGAAAAATAGATTTGGAGAACTTTTGGCAAACCCAGGGAGTGGAATTAGCTTTGGAGAAGTAAGTATTTATTCTCCTGCCATTCTTTGGAGGAGTTCTTACATCTCGAATGATATCCAAACAATTAAAAAATAATAATTTTTTATCAAGAATCTAAGCAGCTAGTGATAACGTCTTCAAATTATATTACCTACCTTAACATCTAGAACTTTAGAAAATAAAGACATCCAGAAAACCACATTGGATCTTGTATATTCCCAAAAGAGGTTTCTTGAAGAAGACTTGAAACAATGGAATCAAAAACATTATAGGCCAGTATCCAAATACAAGATATTATGTTAATTTGTGAAAATATAAAATATCTAGTTTTTAAATTTCATACATGAGATTTTCCAAAAGCCTTATATCATTACTTGTCGATGTGGGGTATGTCTGCTCAAGTGATTGATATAAAACTGATTTGAAGGGAAAAAACTATCAACCATATTGTATGCACAATAATTGTAAATATTATAGGTAATTATAATTGAGAACCCAATTTACTTTTCTAAATATTTTAGTCCAAGTGAGGCAATGGATGGGAAATAAAACCATATTGAAGTTCTTTGGGAAATGTGCCTAACTAAATTTTTAGGGGAATAGTTCAAACAATTTGTCTTGACTTGGATTTCTTTCCTACCAATGTGTAAACAATGAATGGGGACAGTTCAGTTTAGAAGACTTGCACACGACCCCATTAATGTCACTCTCAATAATGAATGGTTAAATATAAACATGATAAAAAGTGGGCACATTGCTAATAGAGATTATTCAAGTGTCATGTTTGGAAAATATAAAAAATATCTAGGAGCACAATCTTCTTGAAACCTGACCTAAAATGATAATTAACCATCTTCCCTTTTTATACATTTACACACATGCACTCCTAAGTTCTATATAGGTAGAATTATGTGATATGATAAGTCAAAATACCAGAAGAAGTTATTCAGTTTGAAGTTTCCCTAATATAATAATATTTCACTCATAAAATAGACTGTTTGCTTTCCCAAAATGTAGATCCATATGCTTTGATTCAAAAATTAAAGTTGAGAAACTACAAAGATGTTCAAAGAGGTGTTAGTTCCAAAGTTGCAAACTGGTTATAATCAAGGCATGTTGTATTCATAGCATATCAGTTCAACAAAGGCCTCAATGAAGCATACATGTAAATCTCAAAGGTTGATCTTCATGGTAAATTTTATGACCCAAGACAATAAAATTTAATAGACTGTGATCCACCAATAGAAGAGAAGAAGTGGTACACCAAAACACAAAATATTTTCAAATTCTCTAGATTAAAGTTTACTTGATCTTACAAGAGGAGGCTAAATCCCTTGCTCCATACTAGCACCAGAAGAACTACTCTACTCAACTCTTTATTTTTTGCTTATGACAATTCAAAAGAAGCTCTGAGCACATATAGAGGAAGAAAGATTCTTTACATTTAATATATAAATCATAAGCTACCACCCACATATTAAAATCTGCATAGGAAATAACTTCTTCAAATGAAATAATTTAGAAACTGGAGGAAGAACTATCCATCTACTTCAAGAAGATAAGCAGGAATAAATTTTTCAAGGTTGGTGATGGGGAGGTTAGGATAGACTAGCTAGTCTATGCCTCTGATCTGTAACCAGGATCCTAGTGTTCTCTTGACACCTCTGAAGTTCTATAGGATTCCCCTCTCATCAAAGGATCCCCTAACCTAGCCTAACCTGACCACCAAGTATAGCTTTATCATCTTGCAACCTATCAAGCATTACTTCCTAGCACCATCCCTTACATAGGCTTATAAGGGTCTTTTTAAGGTTCAACAGCTTTAAAAGCTCTAACAAAGAAATTGATGAGTCTCAAGCTGTTTTAAGGACATTTGATTCATCTCCAAAGCATTAGTGACGTTGGGTTACCACCCGATTTCATACTTCCTTACCAAAACAGGGCTACAAGGAAGAGCCCCAATTAGGCCTCCTTCTAGGTTTATAGGGCTTTTGACCCTTTCCTTTCACAGTACCAAGGCTAGAGTTCTTAGGAAACCCCCATTCAATTGTCTAATCCTCAAGGATTTTTGGGGTCTGAGGTCACCAACAGGTAGTACAACACCTTTATTAGGGTTGAGGGTTTTTAGGGCTTCTAGGACCTCACAGAGTCATTGAACTATTTGGCTTTCTTTAGCACTCTTCCTAGATTTCTCAAGCTCTCTCCTCCACAAATTATACTCTTTACTCATGTCCCTTGGTTCCCTCCAAAGGGATTTCTTTGAAACTCCTTCCTCTATCTTCTAGAGCACTTGTAATGCTGACCACTCCTAACTGAGCATTTCCTTAGCTTGCCTAGGGCTTGGTCAAAATAAAAAAATGCACACACACTCCAGGGCCTTGCTAACATATTTATATAGGGTAGGGTCTATGCTTCTAGATTCAAAAGTACCATGGTGTGCCCATGGTGGAAACAAAAGTTACAACCCTACATCTACATGTCTCTCCAAACTGGCAGAGGACTGTCTGCAACAAAGAAATGAACAAAATATACTAACAAAGCTTGAAAGATTTAAACTACACACATACACACAAAATATTAAACACTAATAACAATTTTCACTACAAAGATTCATCAAAGCTCTTCCTATTCACATCCAATCAAGCCAAATAGCATTGACTGTTACACATAATTCATAGTTCAAACTGGTCTTTCCATACAAAACCATACCAAATGATATCCATTAACCCCCATATTAGGGTTTTTTAGGTCATATATAAGCTTCTCCTCAGGATGAGTGTTAGGTTAGGGATTTTTAGCCACTTAGGCAAAGTTATGCAATACAAAAAGAAAAATTGCTTAGCAAATTTTGAGCAACTTTTGCTCTCACACTTCAAATGACCAATTTTTAAGTCCTCCTAAGGCACACATGTGCTCATACCTCAACCAAAAACCTAACCCTAGACTCCTACTAACATGGTAGATCAATTACCTTAGGATGACATCATGCCCTAAGTCATTGTGCCATTTACATCAAGAAACAACTGAACTTCTAGGTCCTAGCCTAGGCCTAGACACACACACTAAGCCAAGCTCTTATTTTAATTACATGCTTCATTTTTGAAGTTCAACACACACCAAAAAAGTGATGGTGGGAGCCCTTAGAAGGGTGCTCCTACACCATACTCCCCCTCAGCACAAACTAAGGCACTTTGGGGTCAAGAAGAGCTAAGTCAACTCCAAACTTCTTGAACTGTCCTTCCTTAATCCAAGTGGCTTTAGATTTAGGTTGATCCATCCATTTGATCAAATGCTCCATGTAAACTTGATGTCTAGTAGTTTTCTTCACTCTGGATTCTAATATCTTCTCTACTTTGGCTGGCTTCTTCTTGGGCATTGCATTGGTGTCTAAGTCTTGCAGCACCTTTGGTGGATCCATACCTTGTTGTTTGATGTATCCTTTGAACATGACCAAGTCTACAACATTAAACACTGGTGAAATGGTGAAGTCTGATGGCAAGTCCACTTTATAGGTGTTGTCTCCATATTTGGCTAAAATCCAACATGGGCCTACTCTCCTCATTTGTAGCTTGGTAGGCATGCCCATCTGCATCCTTGCTTTGTTGAGATGAACCATCACATAGTCCCCAATCTAAAACTTTACTTCTTTCCTCCTTTCATCCATTTTGGCTTTGAGTTTATGAGTGGACTCCATGATAGTCTTCTTCACTTGCTCTTGGACCTCCTTGATTTTTTGAGTGAAATCTTCATCTTTTCCACTCTTCATCTCCATAGTACCTAAGTCTCTTAACTCACACACTCCTCTAGGGTGTCTTCCATACACAATCTCAAAAGGACTTCTTCATGTGGTCCTGTTTACACTATCATTATAAGAATATTCAGCCTAAGATATATAACAAGATCCCAAGTCTACCCATACTCCTTTGTCAAACACCTTAGCAAGTTGCCAAGCACCCTATTTATGACTTCAGTTTGACCATCAGTTTGAGGATGGTATGTTGAAATGAAAGATAGATTAGTTCCCAACCTTTTCCACAAGGTTTTCCAAAAATGTCCCATGAACTTGCTATCCCTATCTAACACAATACTCAAAGGGAGTCCATGAATCCTAACTATCTCTTTGAAGAAGAGGTGTGCTACATAGCTTGCATCATGAGTAGTTCTACATGGAATGAAATGACTCATTTTAGAGAACCTATCTACTATAACATAGATGCTATCCATACCTCATTTTGTTTTATGGAGTCCAACCACAAAGTCCATGCTCACACACTCCCAAGGCCTATTTGGAATTGGCAAAGGTTGATAGAGTCATGTATTGCTTGAACCTCCTTTAGCTCTTTGACATACTCCACATTGCTCTACATATATTCTCACATCCCTTGCTAGCTTAGGCCAAAATTAGTATCTTTGTACCAACTCCAATGTCTTATTTATGCCAAAATGTCCACTTAAACTACCATTATTCTTCTCTTGAATCAGATTTTCCCTCATGGATCCTCTAGGTACACATAGCTTATTGCCTTTGAACAATAATCCATTTTGAAGGGTATAATCTGCAAACTCACCATGGAAATGGTTCTAAAACTCTAGGCACACCTTGTAGGTGTGTGAGAAGTCTTCATCCTCCTCATACAAGTCTTTGAAACCTTCTATTACAATGCTTTGCACCTATACTTCCTAGATAGTCAAAAGCTTTCTACTCAAGGCATCTGCTACCTTATTGAGCTGCCCCTTCTTGTGTTTGATTGTGAAGGTAAAGGATTGCAAATACTCCATCCACTTCAAATGCCTATTACTAAGCTTCTCTTGAGTGTTTATATAGCTTAAAGCCTGATTATCAGTAAATACAGCAAATTCCTTGGGCAGGAAGTAATGCCTCCATTTCTTGAGAGATTGTACCAATGCATACAACTCCAAGTCATAGGCTGAATACTTCTTCTTTGCCTCATTTATTTTCTCATTGAAGAATGCCATAGGCCTTCCTTCTTGACTCAATACACCCCCTAATGATACACCACTTGCATCACTTTCAATTGTGAACAGCTTATCAAAAGTAGGTAAGAGTAAGATAGGTTTGGTAGCTACCTCTTGCTTCAATGTTTGAAATGCTTTCTCAGCTACCTCAGTCCATTTGAACTTGGTTTTAAGTCCTCCCTTGATGGTTTCTAGCATTGGTGCACAAATCCCACTGAAGTTTCTCACAAACTTTCTATAAAATTGGGCTAACCCACGAAAACTTCTAACTTCAATCCCTATTTTAGGGGTAGGCCAATTCAAGATTGCCTCCACCTTGCTTGGGTCCATTTTCAAAGTACCCTTGGACACCACAAATCCCAATTAAACTAGTTCTTGCTACATGAACTCACATTTCTCTAGGTTGATAGCCAAGTTTTCCTCATGTAGTCTCTTCAAGACCAACCTTAAGTGCTCAAGATGCTCTACTTTTGTTTTTCTATAGATGAGTATATCATCTAGATACACCACTACAAATCTGTCTGTGAAGTCCTTCAAGACCTCATTCATTAACCTCATGAAGGTGCTTGGGGAATTGGTAAGCCCAAATGGCATCACAAGCCATTCATACAATCCATCTATGGTTTTAAAAGTGGTCTTCCACTCATCACCCTCCTTGATTCTAATTTGGTGATAACCACTTTTTAGATCCAACTTAATGAAATACATAGCACCTCCTAAGTGATCCATCAAATCTTCTATTCCTAGAATTGGGAACCTATACCTGATAGTGATCCTATTGATAGCCCTTGAATTAGTGCAAAGTCTCCATTTTCCTCCTTTCTTGGATGCTAAGACCACTGGGACTGCACATGGACTAATGCTCTTCTTGATCAGCCCTTGATCCAATAATTATTGCACTTGTCTTGCCACTTCCTTATTCTGGTCAGGGGTAAGCTTGTAGGCTACTTTTTTAGCTAGAGATGCATCAGGTACAAAGTCTATTTGATGAATTATGGCCCTTCTTGGAGGTAGTGTTGCAGGGGTTCCATCACTCACAATTTCTCTAAATTCTTCTAACGTTTGCTACACTTCTAGGGGTGTTTCTACCTACAACTTCTTGTCATCCTCCTTTGGCTTCACCATGATAGCACATCCTATTGTCTCCTCATCATGTAGTGCATGTAGGAACTCTCTGCCACTACTAAGAAACACACTAGGTGTCTTAGAAGTCCCTTCTTCATTCTCTATTATGGACAACATCTTGAATGTTCTTCCATCTTTCTTGAAAGAAATGGAGTTCTCTTCTCCATCATAGATCACCTTCCTATCAAATTGCTAGGGTCTTCCCAATAAGAGATGCCATGCATCCATGGGCAGGACATCACAAGGTACTTTGTCCTTATAGCCTCCAATTGAAAAATCCACCCATGTTTGCTCATTCACCAGCACACTCTGCTCCTAATTCAACCAAGTCACCTTGTAAGGGTTTGCATGGGGAACCTTTGTAAGTTTGAGCTTCTTTGCTGCTTCCTCTACTATGATGTTATCAGTGGACCCTGAATCCACTATAACTTTGCAAACTTTTCCTTGTATCTTGCATCTAACTCTAAAAAGAGTCCTCCTCTGCTTGGTTTCACCTTGGTTAGGTTGCCTTATGAGTACTCTTCTAAACATTAAGTTTTCACCTATTTCTAATTCTAGTTTGCTGACCTCATTGGTACATGAGCTGCTGCAATCTTCTTGGGTATAGGCTACCCTCTTTTCATTACTTGAGTTTGATGGCTTGTTAGGATGTTGACTTGGTGGTCAGCACCTCCTTGGAGATTTGTGACATGGCTTAACCGCCTCCCGTGGATTGGGTTAAATCTAGCATTTGTATCAGGCATTGACAGTTTGAGCTTTTGGTTCAATAAAAAATGATTCCAACAATTGGTATCAGAGCCTTGGGTCACAGGTTTGAGTCTCCCTTCAGTGGGTGCTGAAGGCTCAGTCAGTGATGAGGGGGAGATTGTTGACTTTGTGGTCAGCACCTCCTTGGAGATTAGTGACATGGCTTAACCACCTCCCATGGATCAGGTTAAATCTGGCATTTGTATCAAGCATTGACAATTTGAGCTTTTGGTGCAATGGAAAATGATTCCAACATAGGAAACCTATAAGAAGGGTGCCCAAGCTATCCATATTGATAACATTTCATTTTGGAAAAGTAGGAGCTACTTCTTCCTACACCTCCTCCTTTATTTCCTTGAGAACCTCTTCCTCTACCAAAATATCCTCTTGTATTGATTTCTGAACTTTGTTCCAAAATTTTGCTCTCCCCTTGGCGTCTTGAGTCACCATCTCTACCACTAGAACCTCCTCTTTGACCCCCTCTAGAGTCTCTACCTCTTCCCCTATTCTTTGAATTGAGTTCTTGCTTCCTTCTTTGTTTATCTTCAAGATTTTGTGCCATATGTTGACATCCAAGCACTATGGTGGGAGTGAACAAACTCATCTCCTCTGCTATGCTCCATTTCAAACCACTTAGGTACCTTGCCACTTTGATACTTTCCTCTTCTTTGATATTGGATCTTAAGCTCAACTTGTGAAACTCTTCAGTGTAGGTGGCTACATCCATCTCCTTCTATCTAAGGTTCAATCTCCTCCTTTGTTGCTAGATTTCATAATCTATAGGTAGGTATGCTTCCTTCACTTTGTTGATCATGGCTTGCCAATTGGAAATAGGGTTCTTTCCCTCTTTCTCCCTTTCCTTTTGTAGGTAGTTCCACCAGGTTAAGGCTTGGCCCCTCAACCTAGATTTGGCCACTTTGACCTTTTGTGCCTTTGAAATTTCTTCACATTCAAAGTGATTCTCCATGCCTTCAATCCATTGCATCACAAGATCTGTATCCATCCTACTGATAAGTAATGGGACACCTTCAAGTGCCTTGCCGATGATAGCCTTCAAAGATTTTAGAAATTTATCATCTTGGATTGGAGGGTTAGGTGTGGACACTTCATCATCTATGGTCACCCCTTTTTCCTTATCATCCTACTCCTCCATCCTATATTTCACCTTACCTACCTTTGCTTGGACATCATCCAAGAGTTGTTCCATCTGATACAACCTTTCCTTCATGAGTCTATTAGCCTCCTCCTGATCTTCCACCTTCTTAGAAAGCTCTGCATTAGTCACCATTTTCTGATTTTGTGATGATCTAGCTAACTCTTATAAAGGTTGAAACATCCACTATCCACTTCCCAAGCCTTAAGAGGCTCTGATACCAGTCTGATGGGGAGGTTAGGATAGACTAGCTAGTATATGCCTCTGATCCTTAACTAGGATCCTAGTGTTCTCCTAAAAGCTATGAAGGTCTATAGGATTCCCCTCTCATCAAAGGATCCCCCGACCTAGCCTAACCTGACCACCAAGTATAGCTTTATCATCTTGAAACCTATCAAGCATTGCTTCCTAGCACCATCCCTTAGGCTTATAAGGGTCTTTTAAAGGTTCAACACCTTCCTAAGCTTTGATAGATAAATTGATCAGTCTCAAGGTGCTTTAAGGACATTTGATTCATCTCCAAAGCTTTAGTGAGGTTGGGTTACCACTCTATTTCATACTTTCTTCCCAAAACAAGGCTACAAGGAAGAGCCCTAATTAGGCCTCCTTCTAGGTTTATAGGGCTTTTGACCCTTTCCTTTCACAGTACCAAGGCTAGAGTTCTTAGGAAACCCCCATTCATTTGTCTAATCCTCAAGGATTTTTGGGGTCTTAGGTCACCAACAGGCCATATAATGCCTTTATTAGGGTTGAGGGTTTTTAGGGCTTTTAGGACCTCATAGAGTCATTGAACTATTTGGCTTTCTTTAGCACCCTTCCTAGATTGTTCAAGCTCTCTCCTCCATAAATTATACTCTTTACTCATGTCCCTTGGCTCCCTCCAAAGGGCTTTCTTTGAAAATCCTTCCTCTATCTTCTAGAGCACTTGTAATGCTGACTGCTCCTAATCGGGCATTGCCTTAGCTCACGTAGGGCTTGGTCAAACAAATAGATGCACACACTCCAAGGCCCTGCTAACATATTTATATAGGGTAGGGTCTATACTTCTATATTCCAAAGTACCATAGTGTGGCCATGGTGGAAACAAAAGTTACAGCCCTACATCTACATGTCTCTCCAAACTGGCAAAGGACTGTCTACAACAAAGAAATGAACAAAATATACTAAAAAAGCTTGAAAGATTTAAACTACACACATACAAATGAAAGATTAAACACTAATAACAACATTCACTACAAAGATTCATCAAAGCTCTTCCTATTCACATCCAATCAAGCCAAATAGCATTGACTGTTACACAAAATTCACAGTTCAGACTGGTCTTTCCATACAGAACCATACCAAATGATATCCAAACCCCATATTAGGGTTTGTTAGGTCATATATAACCTTCTCCTCAGGATGAGTGTTAGGTTAGGGCTTTTTAGCCACTTAGGAAAAGTTAGTCAATACAAAAAGAAAAATTGCTTAGCAGCTTTTGAAAAGTTGCTAGCAACTTTTGAGCAACTTTTTGTTGCACGAGAAACTTTTTCTCTCACACTTCAAATGACCAATTTTTAAGTCCTCCTAAGGCACACATGTGCTCATACCTCAACCAAACACCTGACCCTATACTCCTACTAACATGGTAGATCAATGACCTTAGGATGACATCATGCCCTGAGTCATTGTGCCATTTACATCAAGAACCAACTGAACTTCTAGGTCCTAGCCTAGGCCTAGACACACACACTAAGCCAAGCTCTTATTTTAATTACATGCTTCATTTCTGAAGTTCAACACACACCAAAAAAGTGATGGTGGGAGCCCTTAGAAGGGTGCTCCTACACTAGTTGGGTTGTTTTGTGCTTTTATTATATGAGATTAAAAATTCAAAAGTAATTATGGGATTTTTTTTTCATTTGGCATGCAACCATTCTTTTGGTAGATGTGTTTACATTTCTGATGTCTATTGTGTAACAAGTTAAAAAAAAAAAGACTTGATGCCACTTTTGAGGGTTGCTAAATTTGAAAGTTTTTTAGATTAAAAATATTTCAAGTGTGTCTTTTTGCAATGACTATCCTCATCCAAATCCTATAGAAATGTAGATAAATAACATTTAAAAACTCTAAAAAATATGTACAATGAGGGGACCACATGCTATTTTATTTATATAGGAGGAGGTTAAATTTGAGCATAGTGTGCAGATCAGCCAACTATAATCAATTGTTGCCCAAATTTGTGGGAATATGCCTAACCTCTTAAAAAATGATATGCCAAGGAAATTATGGTGGGATGGATTTCATCGCAAACACCCTAATTTGACTATGAGAAAAACTAAAGGAGTGGATAGTGATGTAGTAGTCATGCTATGACCTTCTACTATGTTATCACACTACAACAACTAGGAGAACATATAAAACTTGAACCACTATGGACCTAGTATAATTTGGAATTACAATGAGACTAGTGTGCAAGTTGGTAAGAATTATGGCATGAGAGAAATTGTTAAATTAGGGTAGAGATGTGTACCACACCTAATATCAAAAAGTAGAGAGTGGATCATAGTGTTTACTTGTGTTCCTCTGGCTGGGATGAGTATTCTTGGGTTTTACTTGTTCAAAGAAAAGAGATAGATTAGAAATTATAAAACAAACTGTGAGGCAGGTGCATGCATTGATGACAAAAAAATTGTTTCTTGATTGGTTACCATATTTTTTAGCATCCATCCCTAGTGGGGTTTCACCAAGTAATATGACATTTGTTATCTTTGACTATAATGTATACATACACAATCTCACATAAAAACACACATATACATACATACATACATATATACATACATACATATATATATACATACATACATATGAGTGGGTGTGCATGAATGTGTATATATACACACATGGAAGACTTTTAAAAAAGCCAATTTCAAAATTCAAAGTACCTAATTGCAAATGATTAGGCATCTTGGTATGTTCACATGTTTCACTTTTATATTAGGTTAGGGTGGCCACTTAATCCTTGATGCTTTGTTTATGTCCATTTTCAGCCATGTACATGCCTTCTCTTGGACACATCTCCAAACATATGAAGATCATGTAATAGTTTTATATATAATATAAATGCATAAACATATGTATGTATACAATATACTTGGAGATAATCATTTAGAAACAAAATAAAACCCTCCATGCCATGCAAATAATTATATCAACATATCCAAAATCATGTACATACATATACATAATTATGTATACATATATATAATTAAATGTATACATATATATAAATATGGGCACATATATATTGAAACCCTCCATGACACATAGAATAATTTTTGTCCAAATAGATATTACATATATAATTTAAAGAGATAAAGAGGTAACTATGATGTGATTACAAATATTTATTTATCATGTTACTATAATTTATGAGTGCAATTTGAAAGCTTAACATGAATTATAAGATGCAAGAGACACAAGTGAAATTGATATAGGGTTATAAAATGTTTCTGAAAACTACAATTGAAGCAATTGTTGTATTGTCATTGATGTCAAACTTTAACTAGTTCGAAAGTTTCTATCTAAGAAAGTACTATATCTATTGATTGATGAGAAGGATTAGGGAAAAGGTGATAACAATAGAACCTAGAGAAAGGTTGAGTTATTTGATACTTCAATGAGTACTTGATTATGTGGCACAATGATAAGATAATGTATTGTTTATATAAGTAAGAAGCAAGACTAGACAAGTAGGCTTAACTGAGAAAAAGTGAAGAAATCTAGTTTAAGCTGAGTAATGTTAGTGTGGACAAGGCTTTTGAGGATACCTGTATCTCTTTTGAAAGGCTCAAATCAAACAAACATTAAAATTTTAATCTAACATGAAATCAATCCAAAACAAGGAAACTCTAAGCTAAGCCACCTCAGATTGAGCTAAAACAGGTGCACCCAAGCACAGTTTGATTTGCTCTTGCTTAAGGGGATGTGGGTGTGCTCTCTAAGCACTTGGAGCATATTCTAATGCATGCTAAGATGGATTGAGATTCATGAACACCCCAAAAATGGCACAATATTGGGTAGAAAACCCAAAATTTCCCCTAAGGCTTCAAGAACTCAAGATTTATGCAACTAGTATGATTAAGTAAATTTTAGAACCCAAAATAGATGTGAGAATGATGCATAAACAAGAATTAAACTAAGTTCATCCATTAGTTCTATGCTAAGATGTGAGCTAAAAATGCTTGAAAATGATTAAAACTAACAATTAGTATGAAAGCTAAATGATTTAGAGCTATTCTAGCATTATAACATTGCTTGAAATAAAAGGTGAATGGGTATTTTGCTCTTGGAAATAAGGAGTATTTATAGGCTTTAGGAAGGAGGAATAAGTGGCCAGGATCAAAATCCTTAAGAGAGGCTAAGATTCATTCAAAGGGGAGCAAATGTATTGTGCTAGTTCAGAGCCACCTCCTTGTGACAAGTGTCACAAGGGCATTGGGTTGAAAGATGGGATGGATGTGCACAATTTGGAAAATGTACCTAAGATCAAAGGGTGTAAGAAAGGGGTGAGGGGCTTCTTAAATGCATCATAAATGCATGTAAGAGGGATAAGGAGGCTTTAAATGCATTTAATGCATGTAAGAGAAGTTTCTAGAAGTTTGTTGACTTTGGGTTAAGCTTAGGAGTTGGCTAACCTTGGTTAGGGAATGTGCAAGGTTAGGGGGGGATTAGGATTAGGATTAAGACTTTTTAGAAGAGTCTAGAACTTCCTTAGGATAAACATGAATTTATGAGATAAATAAAGATTTATTTATCTTAAAGGCTTTAATGAGTTTGAGGCTCATTAGGGGAAGGGTTTGACTAGAAGTCAAAGGAGACTTAGATTAGCTTAGGAAAAGTAGGTAATTTCCCCTAAATGGGTTTAGGGAAGGATTAGAAAAGTTCTAAAAGAGTCTAGTGTTTTCCTAAGGTAATTTAGGGATTGAGGATTAATATTTAATCTTAATTAAATATTTTGAGTTGGGATTAGGGTTAGGAAATGATGGGATTAGTCTTTAATCGAAATTAAAGAAGGATTAGAAGATTCTAGAAGAGGTTAGTGGTCTTAAGGAAAATGGCCAAGTTTTGGGCAAAAAATAAATAAATTATTTATTTTGGGATTTTTGGTCAATTTATTAATTAAATAATTAATAAATAGGGAAATAATGTTTAAATAAGATTTAAACATTTTTGGGAGGGATTTCTTAATTAAATATTTTTAATTAAGATAAAGGGATTTAATGACATAAAAATAAATAAATAAATTAAATAAATAATTAATTAATTAACAAATGATGATGTCATCAGGGATTTTTCAGAAAATAAAAATACTTTATTTTCTAAAGGATTTTTAGGTGTCTACAATTAGTGTCGACTGAAAGCTAGTATATGCCGAGGAAATTAAGTGTTGACCGAACATCATTTTATTGCCAAGTGACAGCATTAGCTGAGGGAGACAGTTTGAAGAGATGACCAAGCTATGTAGTGATGATCAAGGAGTTGAACACAGTATTGACCGAGCATCAATAATTTACATTTGATGAAGAATTCATATTCCTAGATGACTTAGTTGAATTCTTGGATTATGTACATTGCGTTGACTTTATTAATTGAATGTATGGAGAATTTAATGCATGGTAAATCATTTTATTATGATTTCAATAAAGAGATTGAAGAAGTTTCTAGAAGGATAGATGAAGAAAAAGAATGTTGGAAGGATTCAATGAATCTGACCTAAACCTAAGATCTACAGAGGAGATTAAGAGGCAAAATATGGATCTACCTATTGAAGCGGTATAAAGGAAAATTTAAGTGTGAGGTTAAAGAGCATGTTGGAGTTGTTGATGTTATTGACTAATAAGTCTAAGCAAAAAGGTTGAAGGTGAAGGAGTTGATCAGAGTTGTGATTGCTTGAAGGGATTTTCGAGTAGATCAGTGATGGAGATGGAAATGGAACTCACTTAGTAAGCCAACATATATGTGCAAATTGGATCTATTATCTGGAAAGTGAGTTGTATATTTTTCAGATCAGATACTACTGTTACTTTCTAACCATTGTATCAGTCTAAATCCTTTAATCAAGGTTGACCTAACAGTCATTGTTTAAATCCTTTAACCAAGGTTACATTCTGATGGAATGTACTTAAGTCCTCTAACAAGGCTCACTCCTAACAAGGCAGTTGAAATCCTTTAACAGTGTCACACCTAGCAGTGTATTTGCAAACCTTTGAAAGTGTTGGCTTTTCACAGATATCACTTTAGAAGAGTGAAAATATCAGTAACATGTTACAAAGTGGTTTTTCCCAAATTGGGTTTCCACTATAAATCCTGGTGTCATACTTGTGTGAATGTTTTGGTGTGAACATTTCTATGTTTTGCAAGTTAAATATTGTTGGAAAGTGGACTGCATTGTTATATGTTTCTGGCATACATTATTTAATGACCGAGTAGTGTTGGTGATTAGATCTAAGATTATTGGAGTGTTTAAAAGTTTAATTAATACATCTAGACCTGAGAATAATTGATTCACCCCCCTCTCTCTGTTGTTCTAAATCATATTGACAGTTGGTATCAAAATTTTTGGTGGTTACTTAGAACAATTTTAAAGGTACTTGAAGCAAATGATCAAGATGTATAAAAAGGAGGTACCAAAGTTGAATAAGGAGAACTTCCCTGCATGGCAGAGTCTAATAAAACTGCATCTAGTTGGTATTGGTGACTCAGTGAAATATTATGTTGAACATGACTATGTTACACTTGTTGCACCTTTGACTGCCGAGGATATGAGAGCTAAATAGGAACACAACCAAGAAATGTTGGAGATTGCATCTGCCTTAAGCTATCCTAAATTTGAAGACATTAAAGATTTCACAAATGCAAAGAAAATGTGGGACACTCTTGCAAATATCTATGGTGGTGATATAAATGTACTAAGGGAAAAAGATGAAAGCTTGAGACGTAAGTTTGATGAAATGAAAATGCAAGAAGGTGAAAATATTGCTCAATATTGTGGTAGAATCAAGGAGGTATTAAATGCTATTAGAGGATCTAATGGAACTATTGATGATGAGCATGTTATTAGAAAGGTATTGAGAACTTTAATTCCTATATATGTCATAAGAATTTTAGCAATTCAAGAATCTAGATGTAACCCTGGTAATGATCTAACATTGGAAAGTCTTGTTGGTAAGCTTACTGCTTTTGAGCTTTCTAACTATGATAACTACACTGTTTCTAAAGTTGAATCTGCATTCATGTCCCAAATGGTTTTGCATAAGTCAAAGAGAGAAAAAGAAAAATGTATAAGTGATAGTGACACTTCTGATGATGAATTAGAGGATCTTGAAGCTCTTATGGCTAGAAGATTGAAAAGAGGAAAAGGCAAATATAAAGGTAAACTTCCTATCATATGTTGTTCATGTAACAAAGTTGGCCATATAGCTACAAGATGTCCTAACAGGAATTACAAGGATGAGGAAAGAGAAAGAAAGTACAAGGATCAAAGAGAAAATAGAGGTTACTGAAGGTACAAGAACTACAAGGATAAAGGTAAGAAATCTTGTTATATTGTTGAAGAAGAAATTGACACTGATAATGATGATTCTAAAGTTGAGGTAGTTTATGTTTCTATGCAACATGACTCTAATGAAGATGAGAAAATTGCACTTGCTACTTATCTGAGAAAAGGTGATAAATGGATTATTGATAGTGGTTGCTCACATCATATGACTGATGACAAAAGTAAATTTTAAATCCTAGATCATTACAAAGGTAGAAGTGTCAACTTTGGTAATGATGCACCATGTCCTGTAAAGGGTAAATGATTAATTAAGATAACTGATAAGATCACTTGTGCAAATTCTTACTGGGTTGAAGGTCTTAACAATAATTTGCTAAGTGTTACACAACTTAATAGCACTGGTTACTGAGTGGAGTTTCATCATAGAAAGGCTAAAATATTTCATTCCACCGGTAAATTAATTGCAAGTGAAGAACATACTAGAGGTAATTTGTTCTATCTAGATTTATCTGAAGAGACATGCTTGATTGCACAATTTGATGATGTATGGTTATGGCATAAGAGGCTATGTCATGTTAACTTTGAGAATCTGGTAAATATTAGTAAAAGGAAGAAAGTTAGAGGTTTGCTAAGATTGAAGAAACTTGATAATGTGATATGAAAACAATGTTGGTTGGGTAAAATGACAAAGTCTAGTTTCAAGAGAAAGACTTTTACTTCTGAAAATGCTTTAGATCTAGTTCATACTGACCTTTGTGGACCTATGGGTGTACAAAGCTATTGTGGTGCTAAATACTTTATTCTATTTGTTGATGATTACACTAGGATGATGACTGTAATGTGTCTAAAAGAAAAATCTAATGCATTTTAGCTGTTTAAGTGGTATTTGGCTAAGGTTGAACAAGAAATAGGTAGAAACCAGAAATGTCTGAGATCTGACCGAGGTGGAGAGTTTATATCAAATGAGTTCAATCTATTTTGTAATTATAGAAGAATCAAGAGACAAATGTTTGTACCTAGAACACCTCCACAGAATGGTATAGCTGAGAGAAGAAATAGATCTATCATGGATTGTGCAAGGACACTAATGATTGAGGAAAATATTACACAAAAGTACTAGAAAGAAGCTGCAAGTACAACTTTTTATACCTTAAATCGAGTACAAATTAAAAAAGCTACAAGTGTTACACCTTATGAATTATGGCACGATTATGCACCTAATGTAAAATACTTTAGAATCTTTGGGAGAAAATGCTATATATTAAAAGATAATAAGAATGGAAAGTTTGATGCAAAAAGTGATGAGGACATATTCCTAGGTTATTCCACAAAGAGTAAAGCTAATAGGTGTTTGAATTTTAACACTAACAAAATTGTGGAAAGTGTAAATGTGAAAGCTAATGAATATGTAGAGAAAAATGAATAGGAAAGCAAAAGAGAACCTGAAGATTATAGATCTTTTATCTATATCAAAGAAGGAGAGGTGAGTAACACACTTACACCTGATGTAGAGTCATAGGTAAGAAATATCAAGCATTAGGAAGATACTATTGAGCATCAGGAGGATGTTGTCGAGAATCAGGAAGATACTGTTGAGCATCAGGAGGATGCTTGCGAACATCAAGAAGATGTTGTCGAGCAATCAAAGGCTTAATCTAATAATCTTACTAATGAACCCGAAGAGCAAGGAGAAAAGAAATCTTAACCTACTTTGGCATAGTATGTAAGAAGACCTCACAAGCCTGAGAAAATAATTGGAGATAAAGAAACTAGAGTACTGACTAGAAGCAAGTTGAAAAATTGTACATGTTTATTGTGTGAGTTTGAGCATAAGACAAAAAGGGAGGCATTAGAAAATGAAAACTGGATTCGAGCTATGAATGAGGAAATAGATCAAATAGAAAAGAATGATACCTGGACTCTGGTGCCAAGACCAGAAAAAAAAATGTAATTGGAACAAAATGGGTATTCAGAAACAAGCTTAATGAACATGGACAAATCACAAGGAAAAAGAAAGGCTGGTATGCAAGGGTTATGCACAAGAAGAAGGAATAGACTATGGGGAGACATTTTCCCCTATAGAAAGATTAGGAGTGAGAACTCTACTTGCATCTACTGCTTACAAAGATTTCAAGGTATACCAACTGGATGTCAAGTTTGCATTTTTTAATGGTATATTAGAAGAAGTGTAGATTGAGCAACCTGAAGGATTTGTTGATCCAAACAAGAGAAATATGGTTTGCAAGATAAACAAGGCATTGTATTGATTGAAGCAAGCCCCCAGAGCATGGTATGAGAGGCTACACAATTACTTGATACATATTAGATTTTCAAGGACAAATGACAACAACAATCTATACATGAAAGAAGAAGAAGGTAAAGGGATTTTGTTAGCTAAAATGTTTGTAGATGATATCTTATTTGGAGGACAAGATGCCCTGTGTACGAAATTTTCAAATAAAATGAAAATTGAGTTTGAGATGTCTATGTTTGGTGAGATAAAATTCTTTGTTGGTTTGCAAGTCTATCAGATGGAAAAAAGTATTTTTATCACTCAATCTAAATATGTCAAAGAGATAGTAAAAACCATTGGTATGGAGGATTCAAGTCCAGTAAGTACTCCCATGGCTACTAGATAGAAACTATCTAAAAATAATGATACTGCTAAAGTAAACCAAACTCTGTATAGATTCATCATTGGAAAGCTGCAATATGATGTTCACAGTAGACCAAATATAGCTCTAGCAGTTGGGATTGTGGAAAGATTCTCTACCAATCCTAAGGAAAGTCATATGATGCCTGTAAAGAGAATATTGAGATATTTGAAAGTGACAGAAGACTATGGACTGTATTACAAGAAGCATGAGAGATTTGAACTGAGAGTCTACACTGATGTAGATTGGGCAGGAAATGTTGATGATAGAAAAAGTACTAGTGGTGGAGCTTTCTTTCTTGGACAGAGATTAGTTTCCTAGACAAGCAAGAAATAAAATTGCATTTCCTAATCTACAACTGAAGCCAAGTATGTAGTAGCTGGGTATGCGTAGGATCATGGTATACCAAACTATGGCCTTAAGTGGCAATGAAAAATCAAAAAATTAGGGTTAGTCAACTTGATGTAAAAGTTTGAACATCTTATGGACCTTATTTGAAAAAGTTGTAAGAGTAGAATCTGTAGGAAATTGAATGTAGTTTCTAAACTACTAGCCCTTGTTGGAATTTTTTTTTGTCTAATTGTTCAAAATTTTAGATTTCAATGCCGTACTACAAAAATTTCAGGGAAAAGATAAAGAGTACATGTATGTATGACCACCTTAATCACAATCAGATGATGATATATTTTCCCAAGATTCAAGATATAAGTAGTAGACTCATGCCCAGATGTGACAAATATTTTTTTGTAATTTTTGGTCAAATAAATAATTAATTATGAGTTTTATGCTACAACTTTTTCAGAATAAAAAAAATCTCATGTCTGACCACCTTAACTAATTCAAAATTTCATGAAATTCAAATTTATTTTTTCTTATAGTAGCTAAAGCATAGAATGTGACACATGTTTCAGATTTCAAAAAGGTTAAACAGTTTGAAAGTTATAGTTGTTTTTCAATCAGTATGTCAATTACGACTTTAAAGATAACTCAATTGAAAAATAAGTAATAATTACTTACTGAACTCAAAATTTGACAGCAATTATATTGATGGAAAGCTGATAATGTCTTTAAGAAACCATTTTCATTTCATCAATTTCGGGTGAAAAAATAATCATCAGCTACAAGGTCGAAGCCTCGATATCAGAAACTATCTCCTGAAACACGCCTAAAGGGTTGACCACCCATGTCTAGTATTGCCAAAGCAAATACCAAGCCTAATTGAATATCTGATAAAATCGGATATCCGAAAAAGCCGGCCTATTTTGAAATTTCAATTTCCCCACTTTTCCCAAATTCAAGTTTCATAATAAATGTATTTTTTTATAGTAATATTAATTGTGTTATATTAAATTGTATTCTTTTAACGTTAATATTAAATCAATTATGTTTTTTTCAATTTTAAGTTATATATTATAAATTATTATTTTTAATATTAATATTAAATAATAATAGCATAGCATTTAATAATGGGAACTCAAAACTAGAATATTTACCTGTCTTAATGACCTCCTTAAAAGATTTTGACTGCCGGACAAATCCTTCTTCAGACTTCTGATGGAAGATCAGCTTTAGGGTTTCATTGTAGAGCATTACTATTATAATATAAATTTTTATAATAGCATTATTATATTATTATTATTTATTTCTCTATTGGGTATGTGCAAGATCATGAGGGGCCAAAAAGTGGTGATGTAAAAGAACAAGCGTATGAAAATGTATGTTGACTTTTTAGTAGGCTTGGGTGTCAGTACACCTGGGCAAGCCTGACACCAAAGAACAAGCATAATCGGGTACCTAATTTTTTTGGGTACCCAAAACTTGTGGCATAAATCAAAACCCGTGAGTCATTTTCCTCATTTCTCTCCACGTTTTAGGTTTAGAAAACAGCTCCAAATATCCAATACACGATATTTTTGGGTACCTGATTGCTCCAACAAAAATTTTTAGGGTATGTACACATTGAGAATAACACCATTTTAAAATAACACATCAACTTATTTTTACATATTGAGAATATCATCAATAGGAATTGAACTGAAATTGACATAGGTCATAGGAAATAAATGCCCTAGCTATCTACTATTTTCTGCATTTTGAGTTTCTTATTACAATAAGGAGAACAATATTACTCTCCAAATGGTTTTGGACAATAACATTTGCACTTCCTCTTCACAAATATTTCTTCCCTCATCTTGCTGCCTATTGATACCAACAAAGTGAATGTAGGCATTTTTGCCATGTAATGGGAGAGAAATGGTTTCCTAATTGATATGTGTCTAAATAATACATGCAAGAACCTTTTCTTTAATATTGCTCACTAACCCTTTACAACATAAAATGTTTACAAAAATTGGCATGTACTTGCATGAGGATGTTATATATTACAGAAATCCTGCATAGATGCAGCTAGAAAGCCGCTCAAAAAGTAGTAACTGATAGCAAGTGGGATAATGCAGATGCTTTAATAAACCACTATCTTCTTTACTCAAGCAACATCTAGTTCATCTGCTCGACTGGGGCATGTTTGGGAACAGACAGTCTCCATTTAAACTCAAGTCTCTGGAAGCAGTTATATTTGTCATTGGAGGAGATACACTGATGAAGGGTGCTCCCCTTAATACCACAAACACATAACAGAAATAGAGAAACAACAACAATAATATGCAAGAACATAAAATTGGCTTCTTATTATCTCCACAAATGTGGAATTACAAACTTTCAGAATTACAATATGTAAGCCACATGGGCATTCCCTTACAATATTCTATAGGACAAAGCCTCGAATCAATACCCAGATCTACTACCCGGAACTATTCTAAACTGCCTAAGACAATAATATAGCCTTCCTTATATAGGCAATTTTCCACCGCCTGGGAAGGTTCCAGAATTTTAGCCAATAAGGCCGACCAACTTAGAATTATTTTATTTTACATTTTATTACATCATAGTCAGCTCAAGATAACCTTTGAAACCCGAACAGAAATTTTGAAGAAAATTATTTTTCACCATTTCAGGTGGCCCAACTTTCGAAGACCATAAGTCATCACCAGTTGACCGGCTCGGCTATTATAACCCCATTTCGAAAATGCCACGAAGCGCTCTACAGGCTTGATTGGCACAAGTGCCTATCACCCAAATTTTTGACCTCATCCAGGGCCTCTAAAGCCTTCAAAACTGAGTTCAAAGTTTTTGTACCCTGCTGCCAATACCGAAAATCTTCAATATCTTCCAATATACACTTGATCTGGCAATGAAACTTTACTGGCAGACTTATATGACCAAAATGAACCTCCAAGAAAGAAATAAGATCATTCTGAGCACATACAAAAATTACCAAAAATAGTAACTTTTCATAAATAGCAGCTCTGCACAAAATATCCCTTATTGAATATAAAAATAGAAATATTTTTTTTTTGGGTGATGCAAGATTGCTCTTACACCCAGGATGCTCCTGCATCAGACACCCGGGGTAATTTGAGAAGTGACCCTGTCATGACTCAGGTGTACAGAGGAAAACCAAAATGGCTAACCTCCTCCTTTGTCAGCCATGATGAATCTTCAATATGTCATCCTTTCCACTTGACCAGATATTCTTCATATGTCATGTTCCTTATGCTTCTGCCAACACGACTGTCCAGTATATCTTCGATCTCCTTAGTTTCTGAACTAGTTGCTGGAATACTCCACTGTGTTGCTATGATCTCATCTTCAACACCTCCTTCATGATACTCTGTCAGATCTGAAATGTTAAACACTGGTGAAATATTTAGCTCAGTAGGCAATTCTACCTCATATGCATTTCCTGAATCATGTTTCTTCAGTATCCTACATGGTCTAAACTTCTTCATTTTCAGCTTGTTATATGTACCAACTGGAAACCGCTCCTTCTGCAAATGAACCATGACTTCATCACCAACCTGAAATTCCTTATGCCTCCTTTTCTCATCTGCCTTAGCCTTATACTGTGCATTCATCTTCGTAATATGCTTCCTCACCTCCTCATGGATGTTCTTCAAGTGTTTTGCAAAAGCCTCAGCTTCAGCACTACTTATTTCTCCTTTATCTATCTTCCTCAATTCAGATGCATTTCTTGGACTACTTCCATATACAATCTGGAATGGTGATTTACCAGTGCTTCTATTGACAGAATTATTCTATGCAAATTCCACCTGTGGTAAGATCAAATCCGATCCTGTTGGCTTATCTCCAACCAAACATCTCAGCAGATTTCCCAAACTCCTATTCACCACCTCTGTCTGTCCATCAGTCTGTGGATGATGTGATGAACTAAACTTCAAATCTATCTTCAACTTCTTCCACAATGTACGCTAGAAATATCCAACAAACTTAGTATCTCGATCTGAAACTATGGTCCTTGGAAAACCATGAAGTCTCACTACTTCCCTGAAAAACAATTCTGCTACATGAACAACATCATTAGTCTTCTTGCAGGGAATGAAATATGCCATCTTTGAAAATCTGTCAACCACCACAAAAATTGAATCATGTCCCCGCTGAGAACTTGGTAAACCAAGAACAAAGACCATACTGATATCCTCCCAAGGCTTCTCTGGTATAGGTAATGGCTGATACAACCCTGTATTCTGCTTCACTCCTTTCGCCATCTGACATACTCTGCAACTTTGTACAAACTTCTTCACATCTTGCTGCAACTGTGGCCAATAATAATTCTCACTAAACAAACCAAGGGTTTTATCACGACCAAAATGTCCAGCCAATCCTCCGCTATGCTTCTCTTGGATGAGATTCTCCCTCATAGAACTTCGTGGAATGCACAACTGACTCCCTCTGAATAGCATATCATCCTGGATGATGAAATCCAACCATTTCATCCTGTCTAGAGTAACAGGTTCTGTACAAGCTTTCCAAGCTTCACCAAAATCAGGATCCTCTAGATAAAAATTCTTGAGTTCCTTGAACCCAACCACTTCAATCTGCATTTTTGTCAGCAATAGTTGCCTTCTGCTAAGACCATCTGCAACCCTATTAGACTTTCCACTCCCGTGTTTCAAAACAAATGTATAACTCTACAAAAACTCAACCCATTTCAAATGCCTTTGATTCAATTTTCCTTGACTATTCAAATATTGCAAAACTTGATGATCAGTATACAAAACAAACTCCTTAGGAAGCAGATAATGTCTCCACTTCTTTAATGCCTGAACTATAGCATAAAATTCTTGATCATAAATAGAATACTTCCTCTTGGCATCATTTAGCTTCTCACTGAAATAAGCAATAGGTTTACCTTCTTGGCTCATAACAGCTCCTATTGCAGTACCACTAGCATCACAATCTACTTGAAACACCTTATTAAAATCTGGAAGTGCTAAAACAGGTTGTTCTGTAACTTTTTATTTCAACAATTGAAAAATCTTTTCTGCCCCATTAGTCCACTTAAACTTTTTTCTATCCCCTCTCATTGTTTCAGTCAAGGGACCACAAATACTGCTAAAATTTCTGATAAACTTTCTGTAAAAGCTAGCCAAACCATGAAAAGATCTTACCTCAGTAGCACTCCTTGGAGTAGGCCATTCAAGGATAGCCTGTACCTTCTCTGGGTCCATTCATCTCCTTCTCTGATCTGAATCTGATGATATCCACTCTTCAGATCTATCTTTGAGAAATACACAGCTCCACTCAAACAATCCATAATATCATCCATTCGTGGCAATGGAAACCTATACTTGATTGTGATCTTGTTTATTGCTCTGGAATCTACACACATCCTCCACTCTCCATTCTTCTTTGGTGCTAATACCGCTAGTATAGGACAGGGACTCAGACTCTCACGGATCAATCCTTTCTGTAACAGTTCATGTACTTGTCTGTTCAACTCCTCACTTTCTGCAGGTGTCATTCTGTGTGCTGCCTTATTCGGAAAACTCGCTCCTGGGTTCAAGTCCATCTGATGACTAATCTTCCTGACTGGTGGTAATCCATCAGGCATGTTATCGGATACAATATCTTGAAACTCATTCAACAAATCTGCAACTTCTACAGGAACATCTTCTACTTCCTCTTTACCAGCTTTTGGAATTAAAGAAAAACATACATGCTCATGCCTCGTACCATCTAGAAAATTTCTTCCATCAAAAAAATTTATCCTTGCATTACCACATACCTTTTCTTCAGTCTCCTTCAATGGTTTTAGCTTATGTCACACTCCATCCTTTGTTAGGGAATAGGTATTCGCACGACCATCATGTATAGCACATCTGTCAAACTACCATGGTCTACCCAACAACATATGACATGCATCCATAGATATGATATCACACAATACCTCATCTTGGTATCCGCCAATCTTGAACTTCACCAGGCATTGGTCATTGACCATGACCTTGTGGTCATCTTGTACCTAGGCAATCCGATATGGATGTGGGTGTTTCTGTCGCTTGAGCTTCAACTTTGTCACCATCTCTTCTGACACCAAGTTGTCAGTGTTTCCACTATCAATAATCACATCACAACATTTACCTTCACACTTGCACCTGGTGCGAAACAGGCTCTTCCTTTGCTTAGGTTCATTCTTACCACTCAACAAGACTCTTCTGTTAATCAACATCTCTCCTCTTTCAGCATCTTCAGAATTTGATGATCTGGCATCTTCATCTACATGTGCAACTCTGGCCTGGCCTTCATTTCTCCTATCTATTCTACCTTGGCACTGAGGACATTCAAATGCCCTATGACCTTCTTCTCCATAGTGAAAACATGTTCCACGGAAGCCACCTCTTTCAGATCCTTGTCCTCTTCCTCTTCCTCTCTGATCTCTATTATTCTGATCCTGCAAGCGATTGGAATTATTTCCTCACTAATTCTGACTGCTACTGGCCTCATCCTTCTTTTTTAGATCTTCATTTCGGCCACCATATGACCATCCACCAGATCGTCCACCATGACCTCTTCCATTTTGTCTGCTCTCAAACTTCTTGTTCAGCTTTTCCTCTACTTTTAGGGCAAACTGGTATGCCTCTTCAATACTCTTCATTTGAACCAGATTCAGCTCCTCCTGAATGCTTGGCCTTAACCCATTAAGGTATCAAGCAACTTTCTCCTTATCAGCTTCTGCATGGCCTGTTCTGATGAGAAGTCGATAGAACTCCTCTGTATACTCCTGAACAGATCTTCCTGCTTGCTTCAAACTCTACATTTTCTTCAGTAGGTCAATCTCATAATCAACAAGAATGAACTGTCACTTCAATTTATCCACCATCCGATCCCATCTCGTGATTTTCTCCTTTCCCCTTGTATTTCACTCCAACTGAATCTCTTGCCACCATATCTTCGCATGACCTTTTAGTTTGGCCTTCGTAAATTTGACCCTATCAAGATCCTCAACATCTTCATACTCAAAATATTCCTCACATTCATTGATCCAGTCGATCAATTCTTCTGGGTTAAGATTTCCAAAAAATGTAGGAACCTCAATCTTAGGTCTTTTCCCAATCTTAGAAATTGCCCGAAAAAGTCTTTCTTCCTCCTGGTTCACAATTTCAGCTTCTCCTTCTTGATATTCTTCTTTGGCTTCATCCTCACTTTCGTCTCTGACATTAAGATTCATTCCTCTATGAATCTCTTCTTGCAATGCTCTCACTTGTCTCTACAGCTCTCTAACCTTAGGCGTCACAGCACCAGCTCTCCCACCACGTTCTCTTCGTGAAGGCATTTTCGCGATGCGCGCTGAAACCCTAGCCACGGTCCTGGTGCAAACTACCTCACAGTCGGCGATCTGTTTACACACTCAAGAACTCCTGCTCTGATACCACTTGATGAAGGGTGCTCCCCTTAATACCACAAACACATAACAGAAATAGAGAAACAACAACAATAATATGCAAGAACAGAAAATTGACTTCTTATTATCTCCACAAATGTGGAATTACAAACTTTCAGAATTACAATATGTAAGCCACATGGGCATTCCCTTACAATATTCTCTAGGACAAAGCCTCGAATCAATACCCAGATCTACTACCTGGAACTATTCTGAACTGCCTAAGACAATAATACAACCTTCCTTATATAGGCAATTTTCCACCGCCTGGGAAGGTTCCAGAATTTCAGCCAATAAGGCCGACCAACTTAGAATTATTTTATTTTACATTTTATTACATCATAGTCGGCTCAAGATAACCTTTGAAACCCGAACATAAATTTTGAAGAAAATTATTTTCTGCCATTTCAGGTGGCCCAACTTCTGAAGACCATAAGTCATCACCAGTTAACCCGCTCGGCTATTATAACCCCATTTCGGAAATGCCACGAAGTGCTCTACAGGCTTGACCATTGCAAGTGCTTGTCACCCAAATTTTTGACCTCATCCGGGGCCTCTAAAGCCTTCAAAACTGAGTTCAAAGTTTCTGTACCCTACTGCCAATACCAAAAATCTTCAATATCTTCCAATATACACTTGATCTGGCAATGAAACTTTACTGGCAGACTTATATGACCAAAATGAACCTCCAAGAAAAAAATAAGATCATTCTGAGCACATAAAAAATTATCAAAAATAGTGACTTTCCATAAATAGAAGCTCTGCACAAAATAACCCTTATTGAATATAAAAATAGAAATATTTTTTTTTTGGGTGATGCAAGATTGCTCTTACACCCAGGATGCTCCTGCATCATACACCTATTGGATCTGCAATAAATTTATGCTCACTGTAATTTCCATTTCTCTTCAATAGGGATACACTTTCCAAATTGCATCTACCCTTTTACCAATTTGGAAAATCAATGGGTCTGTTTGTGGACCTTCAAGGAGTTGGTCACCTAAACGAGAACCTTGAGATGAATCAGGAACTTCTCTATGAAAGAGATCAGTAGCTTGAGAAGCTCTCCACTTGTTAGTTGAAATAAAACCTTGGACCATAGATGGCTGCCCTTTGTTGTAAAATGAGGAGTGAGACTGCCTTGCCAAAGGTGGAAATGAACTTACATTTGAGGGATAATGTCCAACATGAGTAACATGGTTTCCCAAGTCCTGTAAATGCAAGGCTATTGATGAATATGCATTTCTAATAAAAATATTTGTGGTGCTAGAATGAAGTGCATGACCAAATTCTTTGCTTGATAATGAACCAATTTGAGGCTTCATTTCACATTGCTCTGTGGATAATTCCACAACACTTGTTACTTATCTATCTGAATTTTTTGTGTCAGTGTACATGTACACTAAAAAGCTTCAATCACTACTTGAGCTACTAGAAGATGGTGAGTACTCATCATCATCATCTGACATAGGCTCACATGCATATATTACTTCTTTCCTTTGCCACTTTCCCCTTCCTAGCTCTTCCTCCTTATCTATAACTTCCATCATGTGTCCAAGAAGCTCTTCCCACTCTTTCCTATTAATTGTGGGCTTTGTCTCTTCATCCTGAGTAATTGGCATACCTTGGATGGCACCAAGATAACCATTTTCTTTTGAAATTTCCTTTTCTCTCACATTAATCTCTCTATTAAGAAGATTTTCTATATCTTCCTCTATATATTGAATAGATGTAGCTGCAATCCCATGTTCATCAAGAATATTCCTTGCACCATTGAGTAATATATCATGCAATTCCTTAATAGTTTCATTCTTGACAGAATTCATAACTAGATTTTCCATAGCCAATTTTCTTCTTGATTGTTGAAATATTTTCTCCTCAACTGAACATTTTGTAATCAATTGATATATAATCACAGTTTTCTCTTGGCTAGTCTAGTGGGCTCGCAATTGAGCCTATAGATCCACAAAAGGGTGGAAATCTGGATCTGGTGGAAGAGTAGTATTAACAATAAGTCATTCACTAACATCTCATCTTTATAGAAAGAAGTTATTCACTAAGTTCTTCATGCCTTAGCAGAGGAAGCCAACTAGATTGTTGAAGTTGACGGTACTACATACAAAAATGTGGTATGTATTTTTGGCCTAAATTTTATTTTTCATTTCTTTTAGGTCTTTAAAGGCAGCTGGCTAAACATTTGTAAATGTTAACTTCCTCAATTAGAACACAATTGGATACACATATTAAAACCACAATTTTGCATTTAAGGCATGCTCCAGTGATAGCCCACATCTGCAGACTACCCAAAAAATCAATCTTTTTAAGTCTTTGGACAATCCAACTCCATTACCATACACAACACATGTCTCGTGTCCTCAAATCCATGCATGCACATCTTATAACATCCCAAACTTCTCGACCAGCTATATATCTTTTCCATATACATCCTAACTCCAACATGCAAAACCATGAACCATATTTCTTGATTACCATTAAATTTAACCTAACATAACATTTTATATCTCCATCTACTACATTACAAAGAGAAGCACTAATATTATACTCTATATACCCACTCTACTACGTCACAGATCCCATGGCCCTTAACCCAACTTGTAATTCCACTTGAGCCACTTAACTTACTACATTATTTCAATACTATGTATATACTCACTATGTATATAACACATCATATTGGGGTTTATTGAATCCATAGAGAAATGTAGCACTTGTGCTGTTAGGTATACATGCAATGCTTTTTCCTATCAACTGCTATGAGATCCTATAGCATCAAACAAATGAATTTTCGTATACAAAATCAAAACCCAATACTAATACTGTATAGAACAGGTAACCGATTATACTATTTTAGATAGCAGTGTTGCTTTGACAACCCACTAAAAACCTTTGAAATTCTAATTATTCTTATTGAATACTATTCTTCTTGTTAGAACCCTCCACAAAATTAATTTTACCATTACTAAACTCACCTCAGCTAAAAAAGGACACACATATTCATAAATTCAACCACATAGAAAGCATATTTTGCTGGTGAAATCTCTCTGAATCATGAGCTAAACGTGGGGTTGGATCGAATGGAAATCAAATACATGTTGCACCTCTTGAATAGATGTCTACTTTATGTCCTTTACACCATCAAGTGATGTTTCATTCATTCATCAATTTGACAAGCGTGGTAGTTTTTTCTTAATATAATTAAACTATTGATGTGTTATTTTTAATATTGAATATGAGACATTAGCTTTTTTTTTTGGGGGGGGGGGGGGGCAGGGCGTTAAATTTTATTTCTATTTTTTAATTTCCCTACTAATTGTCCCTTCATGATTGCTTATAATAAGACAACTTTTGGAGAACCTAAACTATCCCTTGCTACATCATCAAAGTTCATCCTGTGCCATCCCATCATAGAGAGAGAGAGTAGGAGAGAGAAGGAGAAGGTCAAGGGGGAGAGAGAGAGAGAGAGAGAGAGAGAGAGAGAGAGAGAGAGAGAGAGAGAGAGAGAGAGAGAGAGAGAGAGAGAGAGAGAGAGAGAGAGAGAGAGAGAGGCGAAGGGTGTTAGAATAACTGAGAGGGGAGAGAATTAGTTATCCACAATCCCAAATCAAAATGTATAATCCAAAACAATTTACTTAAAATTTTGCAGCTCGGTAACATAAAATAGTATACCGTTTGTGCTTTCACCGATTACCAATCAATAACATATAATGATTACCGATCAAATCCAACATGCAATATGTAAAGTATGATAACAAAAAATCACCACAATCAACACATACCACAAAATATTTAACGTGGAAACCTTGTGAAGGGAAAAACCACCTGGGACCGGCAACCCAAAAATTGTTCACTCTTCTGAAGTGAGGTTGGTGAAGACCCAACCTTGTTAAAGGTTACAAACACACTATTAGGTGTGACCTTGTTAGAGGATTTTAGACCAACAATTATCATCCAACTAGCATTCACTATTGGGTTGATAGGATAACAAATCTACATTCTATGAATGACATTACAAGACTTTCAAGTCCACTAGGTTAAGAGATTTGTTTGTATACAATGGTTAAACTATAATAGTGGTTTGATCTAAATACACCACAACTTCAATTGTAAATTATCAAATCCATTCTTAAGCTCATTAAAATGCTTTGATCAATGTATCTATTATGTTTCAATTAATTTCCATTAACTTACTGTCGCTCGATTATAGCTTCCTGACGCTTGGTAAACTCTGTTGTTCAGTTCTCTTTAACCAATTTGATCAGGCATACATGAAGCTCATTCATGTGATAGTTCTATAGTCTCCTTCTGGCATTCATTTCATTATGAAACTCTAGTCTTTTAAATAGACAAGTAAACTGCTTTCTTTTCTTCCATAAGATTTTGCTGCTTATTCTCCTTCATCCATTTTTCCACTTAAACCTTCCTCGGTTGTGGTGTCAGTAACACATTTTAATTTCATCTTTTATATCTTCCTTAAATTTTTCTAGTCGTCAATCTTTGTAACAAACATTATCCTATAGCACTTTATAGCTCATCAATCCTTATTGGCTAAACTAATCATTTAGTTCTTTTCTCCTTCTCGATTAACAAGGAAATGCATTAGTGAACACAAGCTCAGTTAATACTATTGTCGGTATACACTACACTTCATCAGTGTATACTGAAATGCTTCATCAACCACCCACACTGCCTTGTGTCTTTCAGCTCTTTTCTTCATCATAGATGACTGAAACATAATCAATTCAATAACATAAGGTCATAGACTCATCAATAAGTTACCGAGTGTATTCCTTATCCTCATTTGTCAAGTACATCTTCCTCATTTAGATATTTATGTTCTTCATCTTCTTTTACTCCTTTTCTACAAATGTTTCAGTATAGTAACTTACAAGATAATTTTTGTCAAACTAGTTGATATCAATGACAATATATTACTGATTTAATCATATTACATATCTAATCAGCAACTCGGTGATCTCTAATCACAGATCTTCAATTAGGTTCTAAATCAGTTGCAGTTCATCAATCTCTCCCTTTGGCATTGATGGCAACTCAAGTAATATGAAATATACCATACACATACCAAACATGTATTCTACAACTCTATGAACAAATGTTGTACAAGCTCTCCCTAGCTTAATATGTTTAATCACTACATTACTCAATTAGCATTACAAATGCAGCTTTGACATTCTACAGATATGCTCTTTTTTAGCTCTTAGGTTCTTGCTTTTGTTTTCAGTAACTAATCTTCAGTGCTCTCCCTTTCTTTCAATTTGTCTCTACCTTAGATAGATGTTTCAGTGTTCTCATTGGTGCATATTGTTTCATATTTTTTTTATCTCTCCCTTTGACAACAATGCCAAAGAAACAAATAAACATACAGCTCTGTAGTAGCCATATAACTTTATGTTGTCCGGTGCATTCTCTGTATCTCTGTATACTGATATGCCAATTTGTTCTAGTTCTCCAAGCTTTTCACAACCTTAGACATGATCCAAAGTGTGAACTATGTTGCATAAACATGAATGATCTTCTGATAAGATTAGGCTGATGCAACATCCAGATCACATTAGTGACTGGTAGATAGGGGATGGACCCCAAGTCTAGTCCTCAAGTATTCAAATGTATCCTTCGATAGAGGCTTTGTAAATATGTCTACAAGTTGTTCTTTTGATGTAACAAACTCTAGCTTCACTTTCTTCTCCTATACTTGTTCTCTTAAGTAGTGATACTTAATAGATATATGCTTTGTTTTAGAGTGCATCACTGGATTCTTTGAAATATTAAATGCACTGGTGTTGTCACAATATATAATCACCGGCTCAGTGATTACCTCATTCATACCTTCCAACACTTGCTTAATATATGCAATATTTGAATAGTTTGTAGCAACAACAACATACTCTGCTTCAGCTATAGACTAAGAAATGCAAGCTTGATTCTTACTTGTCCATGTAACAAGTCTTTCACCAAAGAAAAATACTCCTTTGGTGGTACTTTTTCTGTCATCCACATTTCCAGCCCAATCAGTGTCGGTATAGACTTTGAGCTCAAATTTTCCTTCTTTAGGATACCATAATCTTCTATTTTCTTTAGGTATCTTAAGATTCTCTTTGTAGCAACCATGTGTGACTCCCTAGGATTTGCAGAAAATCTTGTAATAATTCCCATAGCATGTGCTATATCTGGTCTACTATGCACTACATACATTAATTTAACAATCATATATTGGTATAGTGTCTAGTTCACCTTTGTAGTTTCATCTTCCTTAATCAGTTTACATCCAGTAGCCATTGGTGTTCCAATAGGTTTAGCATCTTCCATGCCAAATGTTCTCAGTACTTCCTTGATATATTTAGATTGTGTGATGAATATCCCATCATTTTGCTGAATCACTTGTAGTCCTGGAAAGAACTTAATCTCTCCAAACATTGACATTTCAAACTCTTTTCTCATCTCATCAGCAAAGGCTTTACATATGTTATCTTGACCTCCAAAAATAATATCATCCACAAATATTTTAGCAATAAGAATAGTATCATCAGTATCTCATTTCATATACAGATTGTTGTTCTCACTAGTTCTAACAAATCCAATACTTAACAAATAAGTATGCAACCTTTCATACCAGGCTCTATGTGCTTGTTTCAAACCATATCAAGTTTTATGTAATCTACATATCATGTCTTTATTATCTAGATCAATGAACCCTTCTGGTTGTTCTATGTAGACTTCTTCAAGTATCCCATTCAAAAATGCTGACTTGACATCCATTTGATAAACTTTGAACATTTTGTGTGCAGCATATGCAAGTAACATTCTAACTCCTTCCAATCTAGCAACAGGTGCAAATGTTTGACCATAATCAATTCCTTCCTTCTGTGCATATCCCTTCCATACCAATCTAGCTTTATTTCTTGTTACCTCTCCATTTTCATTTAGCTTGTTTCTGAATATCCACTTAGGTCTGGGTACTAAGGTCCAAGTTTTTTTCTTCTCTATCTGTTCTATTTCCTCTTTCATTGTATTAACCCATTCATCATTTTCTAATGAAACTTTTACATTCTTCGGTTCATATTCACAAACTAGACATGTATCTTGTATTGTCTTACTCTTTGTTTGCATGCCAGCTTGTCTATCTCCAATGATTTCTGTCTCAGGATGATGTCTTCTGAAAAATCTTTCCAGTACATGATCTCTTCTTTCTTATTCATCTTGTGCAGGTTCATTTGCTTGCTCGGTAGTGTTGGCTCCTGAAATCACTGGATTCGATCTTAGTGGTTTCGAGATGCCAATTGATGGATTCAAATCTATTTCTCTAACTTGAATCCCTGCACTTTTGGTTAGAAACTAGGGTGGGTGTACCCAAACAAAAAATGATAACTGAAAAATTGCTAATCTAAGAACTAGGATCTAATATGCCTAATCTACGATCAAAACTGAAAGCCTAATCGATCAAACTACAACTATACTAAAGTATCAAAACTATAATGTTATAACAAAATTAGGGTTAGAAAAGATGAAAATGCTGTTAGAAATCAAGATTAGTGAATCAATTGAAAACTTTTTAAAATCTAAGTCCTAATATAGATAATTGCTTCAAAATTGAAATGGGCAAAACCTAGAAACCAATAAATGAAAATGACAGGTATGTAAATACAATACTGAATATGAGACCAGTGCTTATAACATTGGGCATCAGTATCTTGACAATTGAAATGTGTTAGGAGATAGAAATGAATTCCAAATTATCAATATAGACAACTTTATTGAATTTAACTCCGATGTTTATAGAGCAACCAAGTGCGCAGTTTTGGAAGAGTTTAACTAAAAACATATCCTAGGAGACCAATATTTTCATCAAATATACTGATAACTTGAATTCAAATCGATCACATTAAAGGAACTCAAAAGAATTCATCCACACATAAATATCATCAAAAACTTTGAATTATAACATTAAAGAAATTTAAACTTATCTCGATCTAGTAGTGTTATAGCACTAATGACATTTCATGTACCAGCCTTCCAGATTCGCCCATAAAAAATTTAGTCCATAATATGTGTATATGCCATCACAAAATTGTTTTAAAATTTTTAATGTTGATAAAAATAATGATGTCCCTCATATCAAATGTTTCCCTATAAATGTAATTACCAAAGGTTTTATGTGAAAAGACATAACTTTTCACAAAACTTAATCCTGGCAACTAACCGTAAAATATGCCTAACAAACTATTACAATGATTGTTCAGGAAAATCTTCCCTAAATGAATTTCATTCCGGTATCCTGTGCATAATAATTTGTTCTTTGATTTCCTGCACACACAAAATAACCAATATTAGTTTATAATAAAAACATTATATAATGTGTTAATTTTATAAAATATTTATTATTTATTAATACTTGTTTGAAAAATGAGTATCATAAAATGAAATCCTTCACACACAAAATTTATTAAATTGTGAAACATACATAAAAACAATATTCTCATATTTTATTTTAAAAATAAAGCATATTGCATTCATTCTAAAATAGAATCCCTTAAATGATATTAACCCTAAAATAAAATTCATTTACTCAAAGGTTAATTTATTAAGCTCACAAAATAATTCCTTAAAGATATTTAAAATATGGAAAATTTATAAATTGTTAAAATATACATGATTAGGGAATATAAATTTTTACCTTCCTAAACAACCCTAATGTACATCAAAAGAATAAACTTACTCATAAAAGTAGGTAGAATGAAAAAATAAAACCCTAAAATTAAATTGACACAAAAGTGAGAAAACACATTTAGGGAAATAATTAATCATCATTCAAACCCTAATAATATAAAATTTAATCTACAAAATATGTATTATTAAAGATTAATAAATAAAATTACTTCACCCTAAAAGTATTTCATATTAGTTATAGGTGAAAATGTGAAAATGAAAAGAGGTTAGGTTATTTGGTAAATAAATTAATTAAATAACAAACTAACCGAGTCATATAACTTTAAAAAAAATAATTAAAATATTGAAGTTCCCCCTAATAAATAATATTAATTTTAATAATTTATTTTAAAAAAGAAATACAATTATCTTATATTTATATATTTAATTCTACACATACTCTCAAAGAATAATGTAGAGTAGTTGGTTAGGGCTAGAGTTGGGTAGATAGGTAGGAAGAGGAACAGGTCGAGTGTTCATCTCCCTCTCCCTATTCTTTTTCCTAAAATTTAGAAAATATATAAATACAAAATAACACAATAATCATATTATTAAATTATAAAAGTAATTAGGGAAGAGGTAACTCCCTGTGTGAAAAGTGATTTTGATCTCTCACCTGCACATACAATTAAAATAAGTAAATACTTTTCCCCTATTCCTCTTGAAGAATAATGTAGACTAATTGGTTAGGGGTGAGGGATTAGGTATGTAGGCAAAAAGGTCGGCTCGAGAGGTTGAGTGTTCAACTCCCTCTCCCCGCCTTTTTGTTCATCCTATTTTATTTTTTAATTTTTATTACAATTATTATTTATTTCAAATGGATGTGCATTAAATAATTTGAAATAAATGAATTAACAACCTTATAAATGATAAACATAATACGCCTCTTCATTCATTTTTATTTTTTCATCAAAGGATATTTACAAAATATTTTGAAATAAATGAATTAACAACCTTATAAATGATAAACATAATACGCCTCTTCATTCATTTTTATTTTTTCATCAAAGGATATTTACAAAATATAATCAATATGTATTATACTTCCCTGACCCCGCCTTTTTGTTCATCCTATTTTATTTTTTAATTTTTATTACAATTATTATTTATTTCAAATGGATGTGCATTAAATAATTTGAAATAAATGAATTAACAACCTTATAAATGATAAACATAATACGCCTCTTCATTCATTTTTATTTTTTCATCAAAGGATATTTACAAAATATTTTGAAATAAATGAATTAACAACCTTATAAATGATAAACATAATACGCCTCTTCATTCATTTTTATTTTTTCATCAAAGGATATTTACAAAATATAATCAATATGTATTATACTTCCCTGATGTCCTATTCCTTTAGGAGCTGAAATTTTCGGTGCCAACAGTGGCTTTAATTGGGGACGTGGGTCCATACCTTGACATAGCGAGAATCCAACATTCTCTGGAGAAGCAGACCACTAACATAAAGTATTAATGAAATACAAAATATAAGGAATCAAAAGAAAGGAAAACAAACTCAGTTACCTCTCCAAAATAATAGTTCTCGTGCTGAAAATATCAAATATGAAGCTTGCAGAGAAAATGTAAATAGGAGAATTGATTTCTTAGGAGAGATACTTACTTGAGCGGATAACCTTACCTCTATCGAAAACCTTGTTTCAAGGTTATGTAACATTTTATGCCTTCTTGAAATGTATTGAACATAGTTTTTATTCCAACCGTCACAATTCTCAATGTAATAAACTTGCTCATCACGAGATACATTTCCTGGCTGTGAGATATCTTCTTCACATTCTTGAGAGATCTCATTTATTTCACAAAATGGATTAACACATGGTCCATATCCATCCTTTTCAAAATTCTTTATAAGAATTTTTCCTTCATTAAATGTTTCACTCCTTTGATGTTTTATTTTATCAAATATAACCTGATCATGATTTTCACTTGTTTCCACACAAATCTGATCCGACGTATATGTTTCCTCAATCTGTTCATGATTTCCTTCTTTGTATGAGTTTTCATTAGGGATTTTTGTAGATTTCTCGATGCATTCATTTTCTTCCATCAAATCATCGAATACAATTTTAAGAATAAGTTTTACCTGCTCACGAGTTACTCCTAAATTGTATATTTTGTTTAAAAAATCTGGCCTGATATCAGAAGATATTTCACAGAAGATATCCATCATCCTCATAAACAAACTCACCACATTTTCATTTTTATATCGTTCTAAAGTAATAAATGCATCCAAGGGAGATAATGATTCATCCCCCTGGTGTTGATTTACCTGATGACCCTGTTGACCAGTGTGGGGTTGCATCGTTCCTCCAAAATGATGCTGTCCATAATGCCCGAATTGTTGATTAATGTCTTCATCATAATACTGTGCATGGTTTTCCAGACATATATGTCCTCCAGTATTCCCAACATAACTATCATTTTTATCTTCTCTAATACATTGATTATGCACTTTATTTTTCTCTGCATCAATGTTTTTGTTATAAAAATAATTTTGACATGAATAAACACCTTTATTTATGTTTTCAAAATCAAAGTGCATATTTCTTTTATCAAAATTATTTACACTATGCCTATGTTGGAGAATATTATTACACACATATCTACCTGTATTTTTACTATACTCCTCATTACACTGTGCATAATTTTTATTTGCGTGAAACCTTTCTTCGTAATTATTATCTTCATTCTGTCGATTATGTATCTATGAATCCAGATATTTGTAATAATGTAATTGATTATTACTTTTACCATAAGCATGCCCCTTTTTATCTTCCTTAACATGCTGATCATGTGAATAAAAATTAAAATCTGGTTTATTATCATTAGCATGAAACTTCTTCTCAACAGGCTTATCACCCTTCTTTTGGTTATGAAAAACATTCCTCGGGTAAATACTTCTCCTACCCTTCGTGAATAAATTCGTATGCTGCGTATCATAATTTCTTTCCAAAGAATTATAATGCCATTTATATTCATTATTTTGCTGCTGAATTTTATCTTCTTCCTCACCTTGCATGTACTTTTCATACTTACCATGCTGCATAGATTCCAGATTTTGATGCGTGGGATAATAGTTATCACTGTGCATATTACTATCTCGGAGGTTGTATATATATTGCTGGTCATTACCATATTCATTGTTGTTATTCCCTTGCGCATTATTACAGGGTTGCTCACATATGCTTTTATAATGTTGTATTTCACCATATTCATTGTAGTTTTGGGGGCATGCACATCTATTTTGCTGTTTATTAAAATAATTATTACCTCGATCCACAGGCTGGCCTCTTGTACAAATTGATAAATATTTGTCCAGCTATTTAAAAATATTATTATCACATTGCTCCTTTTGAATGTTTTTATTCACATACTCTTCTTTTTTCACAGGTTTGAAATCACAAGGCTGCTCCCATGAGTCTCCAGACTTGCGCAAATGATTTAAAGGCTGCCAACCTTCTTCTTGATCTTCCAACATACATATATACTGTTGTGTGAATGAACTTTGATGTATTTTATTTTCTGATTGATGATGTGTGTTTTGTTGCAGCATGTGAACCCCTACATGTTGTTTTGTTGCCTTGTCATATTCCATCTCTTCTTGCACATAATCTTCACCTTGCATATTATTCTCATCATAAGGCATAACCCTATCTGGCTGCTTGCATAAGTACTCTAATTGCAGATGTTCACCATACACATCGTATGCATTGATTGTTCTCGCACGTGGTTTTGTGCAATGGCAAGTTTTTCCTTCATAATATTTGTTATTATTTTGACCGTTGCCCTTCTCTAGCTGCGCGTGACAATTACCAAATTGAGTATTGTTATCCCCTTGATGTTGTGCATACATATTATTGTTTACTTCACAACATGTATTATATACATTTTTAAAACAATTCTCTTTCTTTCTTTGCCACTCCTCACGCATGCTGCATGTTTCGCCGTCCTGTGTGCTATGCCTAATATTGTATTGGTTCTGTGTAAGTATATTTGCTTACCCAAACACATTATCAGGGTGCATATTTCTTTCAATGACCTGCGTAGGATCATAAGGCTGCTCACACGTGCCTTGTGATTGCATTTCATTGATTTGTATACTGTGTTTATTTTCTAAACAATAACCGCTCTTTTCCCGCGGCTGCATATCATTGTTAATATGCTGCAAATATTTACTCTTGCCAATATTATCCACTCGCTGTTGTTGTTGGTTTCCTAAAATATGAGTATATCCGTTATAATATACATCCTTTCGTTGCTTATTCAACATTTTCATATGCTGGTGTCTATACTGCGTGCGCACTTCTTGAGGTTTACATTGAGCCTCAAGACAATTTAATAAACCATTGTATGGTTCCTGCACAAATTCATGATTATTTTTCGGATACTCACGTGAATCACCAGGCTGGTGCATTCGATGGTGATAATTATTATCTTGCTAATGATGTGTGTTTTGTTGCAGCAAATTACATACTTGATAATACTCTTCACCATCCTTCGTACTTTGCCGAGTATCATGCATGTGACCTTCATCTTGCGCATGATGTCGTGTTTTACCCTTGTCGCCCATCATGAACTCTTTACTGGGTGACTAGTTACACTTCTGCTGTAATGTTTGATTTCCTCGATATGCATTATCATTACTATTATATTGTTCACTTTGCATAATTTTATTTACACGTTCTTCTGGTATATGCTCTAAGTTACATGGCTGCTCTCGGGTGAAGCACGTTCTGCCACCCTGCGTGAAACAATCAATATAATCTCTTTTTTGTTCGTGCATTTGAAAGTTTTTATCCTGCACAAAGTATTCATCTAGTTGTTTTAAAGCTTGAACCATATTATCCTTATGACCTTTGTTATTTGTAAACATGAAATTTCTATCAATAGGCTGCTCACGTTTTTGGTTATTTTCATGAGGCTGGGCATATTCTTGGTCTTGCACAAACATATTTTTACTATATTTACATTATGCATTGATAATACCTTTAAAACCATATTTACTATTTTCCTGGGCATTATCACAAGGCTGCTCACGTTTTTCTCTACGCTGCTCATTAAACACATGCTTGTTCTCTTCTCCAGTACTCACATGTTGATCATACCTGGGATGATTTGGCTGTAATAATTTTTGCTGAAACTCAGAAGTACCATATTGCTCATGCAAGACACCAGATTGCTGTGTGTATTCATAACTATGATCATTAGTGGGTCGGATACCTAAATATCTTTCAACGTGCTGGTCATATTTTTTATTGAACAGACTAAGTCCTTGATAATATCTTCTTTCAATTTGTTAATTTCCAATACTTGCATTAATGCATTCCTCTTGTCCATGATGTATGCTATGCAGATCATGTCGTTGTTCATGTTCATGGCTTTGCCCAACCTGAGAGTCATGTAGTTGCCCACGCAGGTATTGACTTTGATAATATAAATTATCATTTCGTTTCTCATATATATGCACTTTAGGATAATATTTATCCTGGCCAATATTCTCATCAGTTTGATAATTATTAACATGATGGTCATGTGAATAATTAAAAACTTCATTATCACTTTCATAAACTTCATCCTCACCACCTCTTTGTAGAAAATGAATGTTATTAACATTTTGAAAATATCTGCCATTATCTAACAAACCACAGACACTTCTGTCATGCACATTTTTAAAATTATGACAAAATTGATAATTATTTTCCCTCCAATATTGTGAACCCTTACCATACTGGGGGTGATCAAAATTATTAAACAAACTATATGCTTTTGCATTATGCACAGGATGTCCTTTTTTCAACTTATTCAGATCCCATACATCATCTTGACCATTGTTCCGATCACTGTCTTGTCTTCTTGTCCTTTGTGCACCATCTGGAGAATCATTTGTATTTCCTGATTTGTTACTCAGGTCACACATCAAATTGTCAAAGACTTTGAACCGTTTACTGTAATCTTCTGTGGTTATTCCTATTCGGTTTCAACTCAGTGAATGAATCATTCTTTAGGGACCTTCTCCCTAACATAAGTTTCTCTTGATACTAATTTTTTAGAGTCGCCACCTCACTTCCTATGAGGAAATAATACTTGTTCTGAGTCTTTCTCCCAGTAGAGTCTTCACAACTTAACCAGAGGTTCTAAACCTGACGATTACTAATATCTGTCTGCAGTAGAGTTGCCAATCTGTTGGCTCCTGAAATCACTGGATTCGATCCTAGTGGTTTCGAGATGCCAATTGATGGATTCAAATCTCTTTCTCTAACTTGAATCCCTGAACTTTTGGTTAGAAACTAGGGTGGGTGTACCCAAACAAAAAATGATAACTGAAAACTGCTAATCTAAGAACTAGGATCTAATATGTCTAATCTAGGATCAAAACTGAAAGCCTAATCAATCAAACTACAACTATACTAAAGTATCAAAATTGTAATGTTATAACGAAATTAGGGTTAGAAAAGATGAAAATGCTATTAGAAATCAAGATTAGTGAATCAATTGAAAACTTTTTAAAATCTAAGTCCTAATATAGATAATTGCTTCAAAATTGAAATGGGCAAAACTTGGAAACCAATAAATGAAAATGACAGGTATGTAAATACAATACTGAATATGAGACCAGTGCCTATAACATTGGGCATCAGTATCCTGACAATTGAAATGTGTTAGGAGATAGAAATGAATTCCAAATTATCAATATAGACAACTTTATTGAATTTAACTCCGATGTTTATAGACCAACCAAGTGCGCACTTTTGGAAGAGTTTAACTAAAAACTGATGAAGGGTGCTCCCCTTAATACCACAAACACATAACAGAAACAGAGAAACCACAACAATATGCAAGAACAGAAAATTGGCTTCTTATTATCTCCACAAATGTGGAATTACAAACTTTTAGAATTACAATATGCAAAGCCACATGGGCATTCCCTTACAATATTCTGTAGGAAAAAGCCTCGAATCAATACCTAGATCTACTACCCAGAACTATTCTGAACTGCCTAAGACAATAATACAGCCTTCCTTATATAGGCAATTTTCCACCGCCTGGGAAGGTTCCAGAATTTTAGCCAATAAGGCTGACCAAACTTTGAATTATTTTATTTTACATTTCATTACATCATAGTCGGCTCAAGATAACCTTTGAAACCCGAACAAAAATTTTGAAGAAAATTATTTTCCACCATTTCAGGTGGCCCAACTTCCGAAGACCATAAGTCATCACCAGTTGACCCGATCGGCTATTATAACCCCATTTCAGAAATGCCACAAAGCGCTCTACAGGCTTTCCCCGTGCAAGCGCTCGTCACCCAAATTTTTGACCTCATCCGGGGCCTCTAAAGCCTTCAAAACTGAGTTCAAAGTTTCTGTACCCTGCTGCCAATACCGAAAATCTTCAATATCTTCCAATATACACTTGATCTGGCAATGAAACTTTACTGGCAGACTTATATGACCAAAATGAACCTCCAAGAAAGAAATCAGATCATTCTGAGCACATACGAAAATGACCAAAAATAGTAACTTTCCATAAATAGCAGCTCTGCACAAAATAGCCCTTATTGAAAATAAAAATAGAAATATTTTTGGGTGATGCAAGATTGCTCTTACACCCAGGATGCTCCTGCATCAGACACCCGGGGTAATTTGAGAAGTGACCCTGTCACGACTCAGGTGTGCAGAGGGAAACCAAGACGGTTAACCTCCTCCTTTGTTAGCCATGATGAATCTTCAACAGGTCATCCTTTCGACTTGACCAGATATTCTTCATATGTCCTGTTCCTTGTGCTTCTGCCCACACGACTATCCAGTATATCTTCAATCTCCTTAGTGTCTGAACTAGTTGCTGGAATACTCCACTGTGCTGCTATGATCTCATCTTCAACACCTCCCTCATGATACTCTGTCAGATTTGAAATGTTAAACACTGGTGAAATATTTAGCTCAGTAGGCAATTCTACCTCATATGCATTTCCTGAATCATGTTTCTTCAGTATCCTACATGGTCCAAACTTCTTCATTTTCAGCTTGTTATATGTAACAACTGGAAACCGCTCCTTTCGCAAATGAACCATGACTTCATCACCAACCTGAAATTCCTTATACCTCCTTTTCTCATCTGCCTTAGCCTTATACTGTGCATTCATCTTGGTAATATGCTTCCTCACCTCCCCATGGATGTTCTTCAAGTGTTCTGTAAAATCCTCAGCTTCAGCACTACTTATTTCTCCTTTATCTATCTTCCTCAATTCAGATGCATTTCTTGGACTACTTCCATATACAATCTGGAATGGTGATTTACCAGTGCTCCTGTTGACAGAATTATTGTATGCAAATTCCACCTATGGTAAAATCAAATCCCATCCTGTTAGCTTATCTCCAACCAAACATCTCAGCAAATTTCCCAAACTCCTATTCACCACCTCTGTCTATCCATCAGTCTGTGGGTGATGTGATGAACTGAACTTCAAATCTGTCTTCAACTTCTTCCACAACGTACGCTAGAAATATCCAACAAACTTACTGTCCCGATCTGAAACTATGGTCTTTGGCAAACCATGAAGTCTCACTACTTCTTTGAAAAAAAATTCTGCTACATGAACAGCATCATTAGTCTTCTTGCAGGGAATGAAATGTGCCATCTTTGAAAATCTGTCAACCACTACAAAAATTGAATCATGTCCCCGCTGATTCCTCGGTAAACCAAGAACAAAGTCCATGCTGATATCCTCCCAAGGCTTCTCTGGTACAGGTAATGGCTGATACAATCCTATATTCTGCTTCACTCCTTTCGCCATCTGACATACTCTGCAACTCTGTACAAACTTCTTCACATCTTGCTGCAATTGTGGCCAATAATAATTCTCACCAACCAAAGCAAGGGTTTTATCACGACCAAAATGTCCAGCCAATCCTCCACTATGCTTCTCTTTGATGAGATTCTCCCTCATAGAACTTCGTGGAATGCACAACTGGCTCCCTCTGAATAGCATATCATCTTGGATGATAAAATCCAGCCATTTCATCCTGTCTAGAGTAACAGGTTCTGTATAAGCTTTCCAAGCTTCACCAAAATCAGGATCCTCTGGATACAAATTCTTGAGTTCCTTGAACCCAACCACCTCAATCTGCATCTCTGTCAGCAATAGTTGCCTTCTGCTAAGAGCATCTACAACCCTATTAGACTTTCCACTCCTATGTTTCAAAACAAATGTATAACTCTGTAAAAACTCAACCCATTTCAAATGCCTTTGATTCAATTTTCCTTGACTATTCAAATATTGCAAAGCTTGATGATCAGTATACAAAACAAACTCCTTAGGAAGCATATAATGTCTCCACTTCTTTAATGCCTGAACTATAGCATAAAATTCCTGATCATAAACAGAATACTTCCTCTTGGCATCATTTAACTTCTCACTGAAATACGCAACAGGTTTACCTTCTTGGCTCATAACAGCTCCTATTGCAGTACCACTAGCATCACAATCTACTTGAAACACCTTATTAAAATCTAGAAGTGCTAAAACAGGTTGTTCTGTAACTTTTTGTTTCAATAATTGAAAACTCTTTTCTGCCCCATTAGTCCACTTAAACTCTTTTCTATCCCCTCTCATTGTTTCAGTCAAGGGTCCACAAATACTGCTAAAATTTTGGATAAACTTTCTGTAAAAGCTAGCCAAACCATAAAAAGATCTTACGTCAGTAGCACTCCTTGGAGTAGGCCATTCAAGGATAGCCTATACCTTCTCTGGGTCCATTTTTAGACCTTTTGCTGAAACTACAAATACCAAATACACTAACTCTTTCTTCACAAAACTGCACTTCTTCAAATTAATCAACAATTTCTCTTCTCTCAACTTCTCAAATACCATACGAATATGCATCATATGCTCCTCCAATGTCTTACTAAAGATCAAAATATCATCTAGGTAAACAATGACAAACTTACCCAGAAATTCTTTCAGAACCTCGTTCATGAGCCGCATGAAAGTGCTCGGTGCATTGGTTAGCCCAAAAGGCATGACTAACCACTCATACAGTCCTTCCTTTGTCTTGAAGGCAGTCTTCCATTCATCTCCTTCTCTAATCTGAATCTGATGATATCCACTTTTTAGATCTATCTTTGAAAAATACACAGCTCCACTCAAACAGTCCATAATATCATCCATTCGTGGCAATGGAAATCTGTACTTGATTGTGATCTTGTTTATTTCCCTAGAATCTGTACACATCCTCCATTCTCCATTCTTCTTTGGTGCTAATACTGTTGGTACAGCACAGGGACTCAGACTCTCACGGATCAATCCTTTCTGTAACAACTCATGTACTTGTTTGTTCAACTCCTCACTTTCTACAGGTGTCATTTTGTGTGCTGCATTGTTCGGAAAACTCACTCCTGGGATCAAGTCCATCTGATGACTGATCTTCCTGACTAGCGGTAATCCATCAGGCACGTTATCGGATATAATATCCTGAAACTCATTCAACAAATCTGCAACTTCTACAGGAACATCTTCTACTTCCTCTTTACCAGCTTTTGGAATTAAAGCAAAACATACATGCTCATGCCTCATACCATCTAGGAAATTTCTTCCATCAACAAAAGTTATCCTTGCATTACCACATACCTTTTCTTCAGTCTCCTTCAATGGTTTTAGCTTATGTCGCACTCCATCCTTTGTCAGGGAATAGGTATTCGCACGACCATCATGTACAGCACATCTGTCAAACTTCCATGGTCTACCCAACAACATATGATATGCATCCATAGGTATGATATCACACAGTACCTCATCTTGGTATCCGCCAATCTTGAACTTCACTAGGCATTATTCATTGACCATGACCTTGTGGTCATCCTGTACCCAGGCAATCCGATATGGATGTGGGTGTTTCTGTCTCTTGAGCTTCAACTTTGTCACCATCTCTTCTGACACCAAATTATCAGTGCTTCCACTATCAATAATCACATCACAACATTTACCTTCGCACTTGCACCTGGTGCGAAACAGGCTCCTTCTTTGCTCAGGTTCATTCTCACCACTCAACAGGACTCTTCTGTTAATCAACGTTTCTCCTCTTTCAGCATCTTCAGAATTTGATGATCTGGCATCTTCATCTACATGTGCAACTCTGGCCTGGCCTTCATTTCTCCTGTCTGTTCTTCCTTGGCGCTGAGGATATTCAAATGCCCTATGACCTTCTTCTCCATAGTGAAAACATGTTCCACGGAAGCCACCTCTTCCAGATCCTTGTCCTCTTCCTCTTCCTCTCTGATCTCTATTATTTTGATCTTGAAAACGATTGGAATTATTTCCTCGCTGATTCTTACTGCTACTGGCCTCATCCTTCTTTTTCGAATCTTCATTTCGGCCACCATATGACCGTCCACCAGATCGTCCACCGTGACCTCTTCCATTTTGTCTGCTCTCGAACTTCTTGTTTAGCTTTTCCTCTACTTTTAGGGAAAACTGGTATGCCTCCTCAATACTGTTCATTCGAACCAGATTCAGCTCCTCCTGAATACTTCACCTTAACCCATTAAGGTATCGGGCAACTTTCTCCTTATCAGCTTCTGCATGGCCTGTTCTAATGAGAAGTCGATAGAACTCCTCTGTATGCTCCTAAACAGATCTTCCTGCTTGCTTCAAACTCTGCATTTTGTTTAGTAGGTCAAGCTCATAATCAACAGGAATGAACTGTCGCTTCAATTTATCCACCATCCGATCCCATCTTGTGATTTTATCTTTCCCTCTTCTATTTCGCTCTAATTGAATTTCTTGCCACCGGATCTTCACATGACCTTTTAGTCTGGCGTTCGCAAATTTGACCCTATCAGGATCCTCAACATCTTCATACTCAAAATATTCCTCACATTCATTGATCCAGTCGATCAATTCCTCTAGGTTAAGATTTCTAGAAAATATAGGAACCTCAATCTTAGGTCTTTTCCCAATCTTGGAAATTGCCCGAAAAAGTCTTTCTTCCTCCTGGTTCACAATTTCAGCTTCTCCTTCTTGATATTCTTCTTCGGCTTCATCCTCGCTTTCATCTCTGACATTAAGATTCATTCCTCTGCGAATCTCTTCTTGCAATGCTCGCACTTGTCTTTGCAGCTCTCTAACCTCAGGTGTTACAACACCAGCTCTTCTGCCACGTTCCCTTCGTGGAGGCATTTTCGCGATGCGCGCTAAAACCCTAGCCACGGTCCTGGTGCAAACTGCCTCACAGTCGACGATCTGTTTACACACTCAAGAAAACCTAGCTCTGATACCACTTGATGAAGGGTGCTCCCCTTAATACCACAAACACATAACAGAAACAGAGAAACCACAACAATATGCAAGAACAGAAAATTGGCTTCTTATTATCTCCACAAATGTGGAATTACAAACTTTTAGAATTACAATATGCAAAGCCACATGGGCATTCCCTTACAATATTCTATAGGACAAAGCCTCGAATCAATACCCAGATCTACTACCCAGAACTATTCTGAACTGCCTAAGACAATAATACAGCCTTCCTTATATAGGCAATTTTCCACCGCCTGGGAAGGTTCCAGAATTTTAGCCAATAAGGCCGACCAAACTTTGAATTATTTTATTTTACATTTCATTACATCATAGTCAGCTCAAGATAACCTTTGAAACCCGAACAGAAATTTTGAAGAAATTTATTTTTCGCCATTTCAGGTGGCCCAACTTCCGAAGACCATAAGTCATCACCAGTTGACCCGATCGGCTATTATAACCCCATTTTGGAAACGCCACGAAGCGCTCTACAGGCTTGATCTGCGCAAGCACCCGTCACCCAAATTTTCAACCTCATCTGGGGCCTCTAAAGCCTTCAAAACTGAGTTCAAAATTTCTGTACCCTGCTGCCAATACCGAAAATCTTCAATATCTTCCAATATACACTTGATCTGGCAATGAAACTTTACTGGCAGACTTATATGACCAAAATGAACCTCCAAGAAAGAAATCAGATCATTCTGAGCACATACGAAAATGACCAAAAATAGTAACTTTCCATAAATAGCAGCTCTGCACAAAATAGCCCTTATTGAAAATAAAAATAGAAATATTTTTGGGTGATGCAAGATTGCTCTTACACCCAGGATGCTCCTGCATCAAAAACATATCCTAGGAGACCAATATTTTCATCAAATATACTGATAACTTGAATTCAAATTGATCACATTAAAGGAACCCAAAAGAATTCGTCCACACATAAATATCATCAAAAACTCTAAATTATAACATTAAAGAAATTTAAACTTAGCTCAATCCAGTAGTGTTACAGTACTGATGACATTTCATGTACCAGCCTTCCAGATTTGCCCATAAAAAATTTAGTCCATAATATGTGTATATACCATCACAAAATTGTTTTAAAAATGTTAATGTTGATAAAAATGATGATGTCCCTCCTATCAAATGTTTCCCTATAAATGTAATTACCAAAGGTTTTATGTGAAAAGACATAACTTTTCACAAAACTTAATCCTGGCAACTAACCCTAAAATATGCCTAACAAACTATTACAATGATTGTTCAGGAAAATCTTCCCTAAATGAATTTCATTCCGGTATCCTGTGCATAATAATTTGTTCTTTAATTTCCTCTACACACAAAATAACCGATATTAGTTTATAATAAAAACATTATATAATGTGTTAACTTTATAAAATATTTATTATTTATTAATACTTGTTTGAAAAATGAGTATCATAAAATGAAATCCTTCACACACAAAATTTATTAAATTGTGAAACATACATAAAAACAATATTCTCATATTTTATTTTAAAAATAAAGCATATTGCATTCATTCTAAAATAGAATCCCTTAAATGATATTAACCCTAAAATAAAATTCATTTACTCAAAGGTTAATTTATTAAGCTCACAAAATAATTCCTTAAAGATATTTAAAATATGGAAAATTTATAAATTGTTAAAATATACATGATTAGGGAATATAAATTTTTACCTTCCTAAACAACCCTAATGTACATCAAAAGAATAAACTTACTCATAAAATTAGGTAGAATGAAAAAATAAAACCCTAAAATTAAATTGACACAAAAGTGAGAAAACACATTTAGGGAAATAATTAATCATCATTCAAACCCTAATAATATAAAATTTAATCTACAAAATATGTATTATTAAAGATTAATAAATAAAATTACTTCACCCTAAAAGTATTTCATATTAGTTATAGGTGAAAATGTGAAAATGAAAAGAGGTTAGGTTATTTGGTAAATAAATTAATTAAATAACAAACTAACCGAGTCATATAACTTTTAAAAAAAATAAAAAAATATTGAAGTTCCCCCTAGCAAATAATATTAATTTTAATAATTTATTTTAAAAAAGAAATACAATTATCTTATATTTATATATTTAATTCTACACATACTCTCAAAGAATAATGTAGAGTAGTTGGTTAGGGGTAGAGTCGAGTAGATAGGTAGGAAGAGGAACGGGTCGAGAGGTCGAGTGTTCAAATCCCTCTCCCCATTCTTTTTCCTAAAATTTAGAAAATATATAAATACAAAATAACACAATAATCATATTATTAAATTATAAAAGTAATTAGGGAAGAGGTAACTCCCTATGTGAAAAGTGATTTTGATCTCTCACCTGCACATACAATTAAAATAAGTAAATACTTTTCCCCTATTCCTCTCGAAGAATAATGTAGACTAATTGGTTAGGGGTGAAGGATTCGGTATGTAGGCAAAAAGTTTAGCTCAAGAGGTTGAGTGTTCAACTCCCTCTCGCCACCTTTTTGTTCATCCTATTTTATTTTTTAAATTTTATTACAATTATTATTTATTTCAAATGGATGTGCATTAAATAATTTGAAATAAATGAATTAACAACCTTATAAATGACAAACATAATACGCCTCTTCATTCATTTTTATTTTTTCATCAAAGGATATTTACAAAATATAATCAATATGTATTATACTTCCCTGATGTCCTATTCCTTTAGGAGCTGAAATTTTTGGTGCCAACAGGTAGGTCCATCCTGCTCTTCAGTTTCTCTTTCCTATTCTTTGATGTTGTTTTCCTGCTGACCAGTTGTCATAGTCTGCAACTTCGGTAGATACTCAGGTTGTTCAATGTAGGTGAATCTATCGTAGTCTTCTGGTTCCTTTATGCTTTCCTCTGCATTCTTATCATCAAACTCATCAACTCAAACATTAGTACTTTCAATCATTTTATTTGTAACTCTATTTAGACACTTGTATGCTTTAATTTTAGTGGAATATCCTAGAAATATCCCTTCATCACCTTTTGAGTCAAACTTTCCATTTCTCTCATCTTTCAGAATAAAACATTTGCTTCCAAAAATCCTGAAATAACTTATAGTGGGTTTGTGTCCAAACCATAACTCATAGGGTGTCTTGTTAGTGTCCTTCTTTAGTTGTACTAGGTTTAGAACATAAACAGTTGTGTTGACAACTTCTCTCCAGTATGTTTGAGCAACATTATTTTCTATCATTAATGTCCTTGCACAGTCAACTATTGACCTATTCCTCCTTCCAACAATGTCATTCTACTAAGGTGTCCTTGGTGCAGAGACCTATATTTTAATACCATGCTCATTACATAAATTAGTAAATTCATCAGAGATAAATTCACATCCTCTATCAGATCTTAAGCATTTCAATTCTTTACCAATCTCTTTTTCTACTTTAGTTTTATACCACTTGAGCATCTTGAATGCATCAAATTTTTCTTTCAGGAACATGACATTCATCAACCTAGTATAATCATCAACAAAAAGAATAAAGTATCTATCTCCATAATAACTTTGAGTTCTCATAGGACCACATAGGTTGGTATGAACCAACTCAAGTATATTCTTTGTTGAATAATATTTTCTTTTGAAACTAGATTTAGTCATTTTACCTTTCTGACATTCATGACACATAACATGATCAAGTTTTGACAAGTTAGGCATACCTCTAACTCTTTTCTTTTTACTGATCTTAATCATGTTATCAAAATTCACATGACATAACCTTTTATGCCACAACCAAGCATCTTCATTTTTCATTATCAAGCAAGAAGACTCGTCATTATCAAGATAAAATAGATTACCTTTCATTTTTGCTGCAGTCCCAACCAGTCTTCCTCCATCATCAAATATTTTCACTTTCTTGCTCTCAAAAGAAACTTGGTGACCTGAATTGTTCAGTTCTGCCACACTTAGCAAATTATAGTTCATTCCTTCTACCCAATAATCATTTTCACATTTTATTCTATCATTTATCATCAGCGATCCTTTAGCTCTTACCATACAAGGTGTGTCATTACCCATCTTAATAGATCCTCCGTTATATTTGTCAAGATGATCAAATTTATCATCATCACCAATCATGTGATGTTTACAACCACTATCTATGATCCATGTATTATTTTGATTAACTTTTGTAATCAGTTCTTTTTCTACATGTTTTTCTTCTTCTTTAGAATCATCTTTCATAGAAACAAATACTACTTCTACATCATCATCAGAATCAGATTCAGATTCATCTTCTTCTGCTATGTAACATACCTTTTACCTCTATCATTATTGTCTCGGTTGTCTGTATTATTATGTCGGTAGATCCTGTCATTTCTTCTCCCATAGCTTCCTTCAAATCAGTCTTTGGTTCTTTCATCATCTTTCTTATGTGGACATCTAGCAATAATGTGGCCAACCTCTTTACAATTAAAGCATGCTAAAGGTAATTTGCCTCTATATATTCCTTTTCCTTTAGGCAACCTCCTGGCCATAAGAGCTTCAAGTTCATCAAGCTCATCATCAATATTGCTATCACTATCATCCTTATTATTCCTACTACTAGACTTACCAATCTTCAGAGAATTCATGAAAGAAGATTCTGTAATACCCCAAAAATGGGCTATAGGTTCATTAACCTCCTACATCTTTAAATCGAATGAAATTGACATCAAAGTCCTAACCTAAGGCACATCTGAACATCATCGAATTCTAATTGATTATCTTAAATTTTGCATTGGGGAATATTCCTAGCAATATTCCTAATTATCTTAATTATCTTTAATTTAATGATTATTTGGCAATAAATCATATTTATCCTAAAGTTTAATTAATTGAATATTCTGAATATTTAATTAATTAGATTTAATTCTGCCACTTAATTATTTAATTGAATTTAATTTTATTTATTCCTAATTATTATTATTTAAATTTGACAATAAATCAAAATTCCTATCATTAATTGATTAAATTTTTATTTAATTAATTAAAGCAAGTTGTCATATTTAATGATATTGTTTTTGAATAAAAGTTTGATTAAATGATTGATTAACCCATAAATCAATTATTTTATTTCAAAAATCAGTTAAGTTGAGAATAAATCACTTTATTTATTTATTAATTCATAATTATCCATGTGCACATTCAAAGAGCAGTTAAACTCCAAATTAGAAAATCAATGCAAGTTATTGACCTTTTGGAACTCAACATCACTTTTTAGTTCAAAGTTGATCTAAACTTCTAATTTGAGTTAAAAAGCTATTTTTGCATGATTTGCATGATTTTGTGAGTTAATTATCTTTTATTTTTGAAAACTCAAAAATCAACCTGAGTTTATCAAGAGTGATTTATGGCTTTTTTCCATGCACCTCCAAAGCCCTGGTTTTCTATAAAATCAAGGCTTCAACTCTTCATTTGAGATCCACGAATTTGCATCCTCACGCTATCGAATTGGAGACTAAAGAATCATCTTTGCGAATCCAAGTTGTTGTGAGATTTTCATTCTTAATTTGCCTTCATATCATTTAGAATATCATTGTTAGATCAATTCATAGCATATCAGTTTTCATTTAGCTTAGATTCATATCAAGTTTTCATCATAGTTGCATAGAAAAATTAAAAAAATAGATTAATTTGCATTCAATTCATATCTAGATTTTGCATCCAAATCCTTCATTTAGGTGTCATCAAGGTCACTGATCTCGGTCCAATCTAAGAATACATACTCACATCTATTAGAAGGAAGCAAATTACTTGGTTAGTTTAGTTTCCATTCATTGCACGATTTTGATTTCACTAACCTCTAATGTTTTACTGAAGTGTTGTGTCTACAACTAGGTACAAAATTCACACACATAGATTCAACATTTGGTACAACACTATTATCATAATTGTTCAATTCAAATGTTGTAAGCTTTCCAATCAGATTATCAAGAGTGAGTGTGTTGTTAGGTGCTAACCTATTTTCATGAATTGCAGATATTCTGATGGCATAGATAGGCAATACAGTTCTTAGAATTTTACTTACCACAGTGTCTTTATCAATAACTCCATCTGATGCTCTAATAGTGTGAACTACCTCTTTTATTTTTTTTGTGTATTGCATAATGTTTTCACCTTCTTTCATCTTCATGTCATCAAATCTTCCTCTTAAGCTTCCGGCTCTTGCTCTTTTGACATTCACATCTCCACTGTATATTTGTGTAAGTTTATCCCACATCTTCTTAACAGTATCATAGTCCTTGATGTCTTCAAATTTGACATCTAAATAGGAAGTAGCAATCTCCATCATGGTAATATTATGTTCATGTCTGTCTCTTAGTTGATCAAGGGTTAGGGAACCAGTGGGCGGTGCAAGGTATCCATTTTCCATCAGATCTAGTGCAAAATTCCCAATTCCAGATACATGAAGCTTCATTCAACTTTTCCATATTGTGAAGTTCTCCTCATTAAGCTTTTTTAGTTCCCCCTAAACATTTGAGACCTTTTTAATGAAGTCCTTAAAACTCTGTTCCAAGAAACCATTGCTCTAATACCAATTGTTAGAATAACTGAGAGGGGGGTGAATTAGTTATCCACAGTCCCAAATCAAAATGTATATTCCAAAAAAATTTACTTAAACTTCTATAGCTTGGTAACATAAAATACTATACTGTCTATGCTTTTACCGATTACCATTCAATAACATATAATGATTATCGATCAAATCCAACATGCAATATGTAAAGTATGATAACAAACAATCACCACAATCAACAAATAACATAGAAGATTTAATGTGAAAATCTTGTGAAGGGAAAAATCACCTAGAACTGGCAACCCAAAAATTGTTCACTCTTCTGAAGTGAGGTTGGTGAAGACCCAAACCTGTTAAAAGTTACAAACACACTATTAGGTGTGACCTTGTTAGAGGATTTTAGACCAACAGTTATCATCCAACCAGCATTCACTATGGCGTTGACAGGATAACAAATGTACATTCTATGAATGACATTACAAGACTTTCAAGTCCACTCGGTTAAGAGATTTTTCTATATACAATGGCTAAACTGTAATAGTAGTTTGATTTGAATACAAAACAACTTCAATTGCAAATTATCAGATCCATTCTTAAGCTCATTAAAATCCTCTGATCAATATATCTATTCTGTTTCAATCAATTTCCATTAACTTATTCTCACTCGGTTATAGCTTCCTAACGCTCGGTAAACTCTGTAGTTTAGTTCTCCTTAACCAGTTTGATCAGGCATATATGAAGCTCATTCATGCGATAGTTCTATAGTCTCCTTCTTTTGGCATTCATTTCATTGTGAAACTCTAGTATCTTAAATAGAAAAGTAAACCATTTTCTTTTCCTCCATAAGATTTTGTCGCTTATTCTCCTTCATCCATTTTGTTTCTTAAACCTTCCTTGGTTGTTGTTTTAGTAACATGTTTTAATTTCATCCTTTACATCTTCATTAAATTTTTCTAGTTGTCGATCTTTGTAACAAACGTTATCCTATAACACTTTACAACTCATCAATTCTTATTGGCTAAACCAATCATTTAGTTCTTTTCTCCTCGGTTAACAAAGAAATGTGTTAGTGAACAAAAGCTCAGTTAATACTATTGTTGGTATACACTACACTCTGTCAGTGTATACTGAAATGCTTCATCAACCAACCACACTGCCTTGTGTCTTTGAGCTCTTTTCTCCATCATAGATGAATGAAACATAATCAAGTCAATAACATAAGGTCATAGACTCATCAATAAGTTACCTAGTGTATTCCTTATCCTCATCTATCAAATACATCTTCCTCATGTATATATTTATGTTCTTCATCTTCTTTTACTCCTTTTCTATAGATGTTTTGGTATAGTAACTTACAAGATAAGTGCTATCAAACTAATTGACATCAATGACAATATATTACTGATTTAATCATATTACATATCTAATTAGCAACTCGATGATCTCTAATCATAGATCTTCAATTAGGCTCTAAATTAGTTGTAGATCATCAAAGGAGAGAGAGAGAGATAGAGAGAGAGAGAGAGAGAGAGAGAGAGAGGGATGGGGAGAGAGTAGGAGAGAGAGAGAAGGAGATGGGGAGAGAGTGTTAAAGGACCCCTTAGGACACACTTGAGCATTCCAATGTGTCAAAAGGGGTCATGGGGACTTTCTAGGGGTCCTAACGCATGATAAGGCATACTAGGACCCCTAGGAAGTCCCCATGACCACTTTTGACCCATTTAAAGGCTCAAGTGTGTCTGAAGGGGTCATAGGATCCCTTAAGACACACTTGAGCATTCCAATGTGTCAAAAGGGGTCATGGGGACTTCCTAGGGGTCCTAAAGTGTGATAAGGCATACTAGGACCCCTAGGAAATCCCCATGACCCCTTTTGACACATTTGAGTGCTCAAGTGTGTCTGAAGCAGTTGTAGGACCCCTTAGGAAACACTTGAGCATTCCAATGTGTCCATAGGGGTCATGTGGACTTCCTAGGGGTCCTAACGCATGATAAGGCATACTAGGACCCCTAGGAAGTCCCCATGACCCCTTTTGAAACATTTGAATTCTCAACTATGTCCGAAGGGGTCATAGGACCCCTTAGGACACACTTGAGCATTTCAATGTATCGAAAGGGGTCATGGGGACTTCTTAGGGGTCTTAATGTGTGATAAAGTGTGCTAGGACCCTTAGGAAGTCCCCATGACCCCTTTTGACACATTTTAATGCTCAAGTGTGTTTGAAGGGGTTGTAGAACTCCTTAGCACACACTTGAGCATTCCAATGTGTCAAAAGGGGTCATGGGAACTTCTGAGGGGTCCTAACATGTGATAAGGTGTACTTGGACCCCTAGGAAGTCTCCATGACCCCTTTTGACACATTTGAACCCTCAAGTGTGTCCTAAGGGGTCACTATGACCCCTTAGGACACACTTGAGGGTTCAAATGTGTCAAAATGGGTCATGGGGACTTCCTAAGGGTCCTAACATGTGATAAGGTGTACTAGGACCCCTAGGAAGTCCCCATGACCCTTTTGACATATTTGAACCTTCAAGTGTGTCCTAAGGAGTCGTAGGACCCCTTAGGATACACTTGAAGACTACAATGTGTTGAAAGGGGTCATGGGGACTTCCTAGGGGTAGAGAGAGAGAGAGAGATTTTGCAAAAAATTTGGTGGGAAATATCAGATATCTGATAATATCAGATATCTGATAATTTCAAATATCTGATATTATCAGATATCTAATTTTTTTTATTGGTGTAAAAAAATACAATATTCTTTGGGTATCTCCAGAGAGCCCCACTTTTTTCCTAAATTACGAGATTCGAGTTGCAGTGAGAAGACAAAAAACCACTTTTTGGGGTGATTTCTCTATTACCAAAGGTATTTGCATCTTCTTTTTGGTCTAAATATGGGGAGTAGTAGTCATTGAAAGCATAAATAGAAAAGGAGACTCACAAATGAAGATGTTGAAGTGTATAGAGAAATGGATAGGGTTGTCAATCGGAACAAGAGACAAGGAATGTTAAATATTAATGAAGATTTTGACATAGACCCACCTTTGAATGTGGTTTCAAGTGAAGAACATTAATTTGAAGATGAAAATGTAGGTTTTGAAAATGAGAATTTAGGTTTTGAAGATGAAAATGTAGGTTTTGAAAATGAACATGTAGATGTGGCCAATGGAAGTGTGGACATTGTCAATGACAATCCACTGATTGAATATGAAGGAATTGACAATGATAATGGTCTAGAAGAAACAACTCAACATTACACATCTCCAAATATTATGAGAAATGAATTCCCTTCGGAGGAAGAAAGACAAAGTTCAAAATTGTAACCTTCAAGAAGAACTAAATGGTTACTTGAAATTGATGAAAACATAATGAGCAATTTTGATAGCAAGAGATCAGAAAGAACCATTTGGTTGTGGGTTTCAAAACTTTTTGATCAATTTTTTAGGCACAAGATGTTAGTTGAACAATGTCAAATGTTTGTGCAATTGTTAATGATGCAGAAGATGAGACATATACTAGTCAATTTGAAGATAAGTGTGAATAAGAAAAAGGAGCAAAATGTGATTATTGTGAGAAATCTGTTTAGTGCTCTCAATTCCATTGGGAAGACTACCAAGGAAAAAGATAATAGAGCTGCTAGGAGGTTTATTGCAACCTCCTTAGTAAGTCATCATTTTCAAAAGGCTCGCTTGATGAGAGAAACTTGTGACTTGAATCTAAATTGTAAAACTTTGGATAGAGCACTTACAAGAAGAGAAAGACTTGATGATCCTCTTCAAAATGATACATGGGCTTATGGTGGGAAACTTTCACATTTTGATAAGAAGCTTATCGATGCTATGAAGGATCAAATTCAACTATTTTGGCAATCTAACTCAAGAGTGTCACCAAATGTGAAGGATGTCTTGAAGTTGAGAATTGGCATTCGAGACCGCACCCCACATCCCAAACATTATTTGGAGGTGAGTCAAACAATGTTGCTCAAAAAAATTTGTGAGACACATCCAACATTGCAAATATCACAAAGAGCTTTTGAAGCCCTGAAGCCTTTTTTTGTGTGCCTCTTAAGATTTGAAATACTTGTTGCAAATATCATGTGGAGTTTTCAATGCACCATGAATTGTTACGATCCATTCATTCTACTTTTCATAGTAGTGAAATATTGGAGGAGTGTAGTGTAAGTGCTCTTCCAAAATCATCAAGAGACTTGCTAGATCATTTTTTATGTCCTATAGATGATGGATGTTTCATTTATAGAAAATATTGCTTAAATGACAAGTGCTCAGAGTGTGGTGGGCTAGTGAAGTTTGTTGAATGTTTTCATGAGGGATATGAACACTATTTTGGAAAGACAATTGTCCACAAAAGGGTATATGGAACCATTAAATATATATTAAAACTTGGAGTTGAAGGCTCTAGATGTGAGTTGGTTATTAAAGAATGTAATGTAGCTGATTTTATTTCAGATTTCAGGAAGAATCATTTTTACAAGTATGCAAGACATAGTCATAGGTCTCAGTGGTTGGATCAACAATTCAAGATTTGTAAGGACACTTTCCCAATTGGCACTATTATATCAGTTGTTGACTTTGTAGAGAACTATACATTGTAACCCCAAAATGAGTTGCAAGCTCAATATTACAATTCTATTCAAGTTTCTATTTTTGTGCACATAACATATGGACATTCCCATGATAGTACAGAATATGACTGGAAGATAATTAGAGAGTACCATTTTTATATGAGCGATGATAGATCACAGTCATCCAAGTTTTTCCAACATTACTTTGAAAATTATTTTGAGTAGGTGCGGGAAAATAATATTGCTATGGATAGACATCTCATTTGGTCAGATAGCTGCACAGGTCAATTCAAAAATGCTTGTAAGTTTTATTGGTTATGTAGAATGCATGTAGAGAGAGGTGTACCTCATATTTGGAGTTTTTTTAAGGCCAATCATGGAAAAGGGGAGCATGATGGAGTAGGTACATGTGTAAATAGAGCTCTAGTTAAGGAGAAACTGAGGATCTCAGGTGCAAAACTCATTGATGCCCGTTCTATTGTTGATTGGTGTACTTCAACATTGTCATAGTGGGGGACTCTTAATTCAGTGGTGTGCAGATTCTTTTGGTTGGTTGAGTTGAGCACAATAGGAGATAGGTTGGATTGTCAAACTATGAAAGATTCTTAAAAAATGCATTCATTTCGAAGCTCAAATGCTAGTACATGGACCATTTGGACATGAGAGTTGTCTTGTTATTGTCTTAGTTGTCTTTAGTGTGATTGGGATCAGTGCGAGTCAAGTGAGTGGGTTGATATATGGGTTCCACATTATCATACTCCTTTATCTCTCACAATCTCTATAATAAATGATGACATGGATTTTTCACTTGACTACGACCATCTTTCAAATCTTCTACAACTAGGACATGTTTTTGCATCGGTTGCACCGAAAGGTAAAGATGAGAGATCAGATTACTGGTTAGCACGTTGTGTACGAGGAAAGCATAAACTTGCATAACCGATGATAGGTGATGATATGTTCACATATCCAATAGGATCACATGTTGTTGCAGGAACATGGTTGCACACATATGTGATTAGAAATAATGGCATTCCTACGTTTGAAAACTATGAGAAGCACAAAACCATTCTCATGTATTCAGACCTTGTTATAGAAACCAATGTTAAGTTTTTGAAACATCAAGGAAAACAAAGACAAAGGAACTTTGGACTATTAGTACTATTGACCATGAAGCAATACTGAATACTCTCAAGCACAGAGATGATCCTTCAGGCACACTTCAGTGGGTAAGTTCAACTCAAGTTAGATATAGTTGTGTAATTTGCATATTTAGATGCCAAAAGGACACTTCTTATATTCTCTATTAACTTTTCTTCTACCTTCTGAATGCAAGGATTGGAGAAAAAAGGACACTTATTTTTTACATATAGTTGTGTAATTTGCATATTTAGATGCCAGATTTTGTATATAAAACCAACAATCAAATGTAATGTGCATAGTTAGATGCCAAATTTTATATATAAAAACAACAATCGAATATAATGTGCATATTTAGATGCCAAATTTTGTATATAAAAACAACAATTGAATGTAATGTGCATATTTAGATACCAAATTTTGTATATAAAAAATTAGATGCAAAATTTGAAATATAAAAGAGCCCATGGGGTTGATTTGCAAATATTAAAAGCTCACATTTATATTGTCTTAATGCCATGTAAAGTGCAAAAAATGTGTTTCCTTACTATGAATGTTGTATCCTTATATAATTTTTATCATCTTAATTTTGTATCCTTTCATTTCTATTGTCTTAATTCCATTACATTTGTGTCATCAAACGATGTAATAGTTGGAGTCATTGAGTCAAAATTGGTCAAATGTGTCCAAAGTAAAATGATGATTCCCTGGGGTTAAGGGATAGTGTTCAAGGATTGAATCCTGGCACCAAATGGATTGTGTCATTAGCTTTGGTTTGGTGGGTAAATGCTAGGAACAACCCCTTTTCGACCACTGAGTCAGTAGAACGTTCCAGACCACGCCGAACCAAAGTGTCCTCAAGGTGCACTAAGCACGATTGGGCAGTGAACTTTTGAGGCTCATAAATCGCACACTATGAGAGGTATTAGATATCCATGAGATGCTACAGGAAAAATTTTTCAAGGCCTACAATAACCTCTCTCCATTCTGGGAGATTCAAATTTGTTTGAATTTGGCACACCAGTCTCGCTTGAAGCCAAAACTTGCAGTGAGGGTCAGTTGAAAGTTGCACCAATGGAGTACTTCCAAACTGTTCATCTCAACACTAAATGGACTATGCCATTAGCTCTAATTAGGTGTGTAAATGATAGGGAAAACCCTATTTTGACCACTGAGTCAGTAGAATGTTCTGGACCACGCTAGACCAAAGTGTCCCCAAGGTGCACTAAGAACGATTGGGTAGAAAAATTTTGAGGCTCATAACTCGAACCCAATGAGAGGTATTGGAGATCAGTGAGATGCTATATGATGAAATTTTTGAGGCCTACAATAACCTCTCCCCATTATGGGAGATTCAATTGTTTTTGAACTTGGCATGCCAATCTCGCTCAATGCCAAAACTTGTAGTGAGGGTCAGTTGAAAGTTGCACCAATGGATTACTTCCAAACCATTCATCCTAGCACCAAATGGACTATTTCATTAGCTCTGGTTGGGTGGGTAAACACTAGATATTACCCTATTTGACCACTAATTCAGTAGGATGTTCTGGACCACGCTGGACCAAAGTGTCCCCAAGGTGCACTAAGCACGATTGGGCAGAAAACTTTCGAGGCTCAAAACTTAGACCTTGTGAGAGGTATCAGAGATTTGTGAGATGCTACAAGATGGAATTTCTGAGGCCTATAATAACCTCTCTCCATTTTGGAAGATTGAATTTTTTTTGAATTTGGCACGCCAGTCTCGCTCGATGCCAAAACTTGCAATGAGGGTCAGTTGAAAGTTGCACAAGTTACTTCCAGACCATTCATCCTAGCACTGAATGGACTACACCATCAGCTTTGGTTGGGTGGGTAAAATCTAGGGACAACCCCATTTCAATAACTAATTTAGTAGAACGTTTTGGACCATGTCGGACCAAAGTGTACCCAAGGTGCACTAAGCACGATTGAGGAGCAAAATTTTGAGGCTCGTAACTCAGACCCCGTGAAAGGTATCAGAGATCCATGAAATTCTACAAGAAAATGTTTTTGAGGCCTACAATAACCTCTCTCCATTCTGGGAGATTCAATTTTTTTTGAATTTGGCACGCCAGTCTCGCTCGATGCCAAAACTTGTAGTGAGGGTCAGTTGAAAGTTGCAGCACTAGATTACTTCAAAAATATTCATCCCAGCACTGAATGGACTATGCCATTAGCTTTGGTTGGGTAGTTAAATGCTAGGGACAACCCCATTTCAACCACGTCAAACCAAAGTGTCCCCAAGGTGCACTAAGCACGATTGAGCAATGAACTTTCGAAGCTCGTAACTCAAACCCTGTGAGAGGTATCAAAGATCCATGAGATGCTATAGGAAAATGTTTCTGAGGCCTACAATAACCTCTCTCCATTTTGGGAGATTCAATTTTTTTTGAATTTGGCACGCCAATCTCGCTCGATACCAAAACTTGCTGTGAGGGTCAATTGAAAGTCGCACCACTAGATTACTTTCAAACTGTTCATCCTGACACCAAATGGACTATGCCATTAGCTCTGGTTGAGCAGGTAAACACTAGGGACAACCCTATTTTGACCACTAAGTCAATAGAACATTTTGGACCATGCCGGACCAAAGTGTCCCCAAGGTGCATTAAGCATGATTGGTCAAAAAACTTTCGAGGCTCGTAATTTAGACTCTGTGAGAGGTATCGGCGATTCGTGAGATGCTACAAGACCATATTTCTTATGCATTCCTAGTGTATTTGTAGGGGCATAGATAGAGTACTAATATTTTGTCCAAAAGACCAATACCTAAATTTGAGATATGTTTTAATATGGCCAAAAGGGTGTTTGATTATGTAATTAGGCCAATTTGAATTCTTTTAGCCATTGGGATTAAAGGGTAAGTCTATAAAAATTGAAACCACTTTAACAGATACCCTTATATACCTAAAATAATGAATTACACATGTGAACACACATAGCACATAAAGCATACACATAAAGTTTGTTAAGTCATGAAGCATACATGTAGCACATAGATTATAAAGCATACAACATGAGTTCACTTAAGTCATGCACATAGCCCATATATGTGAATTTAGGCTATGAATAATGTACTTGAATATACATGAATATACTTAAGGCATAAATCATACACATGAGTACATACACACAAGCATATTTATATATTAACAATGAATAAATGAACTCACAATTAACAAATTGGATCGAATATCAAGTTTCATATATATCAAAATGAACAATAATTTTGTACATAGTTACATCTCAACATATCTAGATACAATGTAGCATACCCCATCTCAAAATAAGAAGTTCAAATATAAATGTTTCTAGGACATCCTATTCTACTGGTGGATTATCAAAATGCAGCCTCTTTGAAGTACTCTTCGGCTCTGATGGATCATGCATTTAAACACAAAAGTGAAACCCCAAGTTAGATTAAAATTTAGAATCATAGTCAACAATAATAAATAAAATTTAAACTAAAATTGAACTCTCATATACCTCGCCTCTATGTCTCCTCCCGCGGACATGAGACCTAATATATGTCCTTGGTAGTACAAGAATAGTGCCACCAATGTCGACTCCCACCTGTATATGTTTGCGAACATGAGATTGATCTACGAGTTATACTATTTAATGTTAAAAACTTGGTGGAAAATATATGTTTACAAAATAACTGAATTAACATTAAAACTTACCTGTGTTGAACTTTCTTTAGGGATTGTTGGCTAAGTCATCAGTGATACAAACCCTTGGCATTTTGGCTCCCTCAAACTAGGAGTGACCTACAAAAGTCAAACAGATACTTCATACTATCATAACTTGACCATATTATATATACTTGAGAGTCAACTAAACACAAATAACTTTAGAAATGTACGTACCATGGGGCTATCACTCCGAATGGATATGCCTATGACTCTATCGTGACGATAGGGTCTCACAACATCATCACATGCCAATCTCTATCAAATAAACCATGTAAATTAAAAATGAGTAGGCACAATTGACAAGTATACATGTATGCATAAACAAACTAAATTACTTAATTACCTTTCCTTTATCAATGAATGATACCTGCACCCCCTCACATTGCCCCCTGGTGGGAACTGGTGACACCTGCATCAGTATGTAAAAGATGATCATAAAAATTAGAAAGCAATGTACATATACTATTATCATAATTTAAAAGGAAACCAATGAGTATATTAAAACATATGTACCATGGAAGAGTCAAGAACAAATGATATGGCCAAAAGCATGGACCACTCCACCTATGCCATCTCCTCCTCTATCATCAAGTGAACATAAATGTAACACATAAAAAGGTATAAGTGGGAAATTATTATAAGGAAATTTTACTAAAAATACGAACAATAAAATTTAAATACAATATAAAAAGTGAACGGTTTACCCTTACCATAACAGTGGCATTCCATGGCACTGTAGGTGTTGGAATTAGGAGAGATAGGTACTGAGAGGGGAGGGGTGAATCAGTGCCTCAAAAAACTTTACTTGTAAACATTTCAGATCTATGACTGTCAACAATAATAACTGACCAAAATAACTTAAATCTAATTGCTTGTATCATTCATTCATTTGACTTATGAAAGTAAACAACATGAAATCAAAATAGAAATCACATAACACAAGTATTTTGGTAATGCAGAAACCCTTGTTAGAAGGTAAAAACTATGGTGGGGATGACACCCACAAATTCTTTACTACTGCAGATAGAAAAGGTTTGCCTATTAGGGCTACAAGTTTTGATCACTTTTGGTGATCTTACCCTATTAGGAGTAACATGTTAGATCAGCTAGATCTACCTAGTTAGAACAATAATGAAGTGTGCACTTGGTTAAGAGATTTATATAAGACTGTTAAGTATACTCTGTTAAGAGATTTTATCCAAAACTCTATTACAATTGTTAGAAAGTAATAGGAAATTCATCTGCTAATTGACAACTCAATTGTCTGATACAAATCTATAAGTTCTGAATCTATTTCACCTTTACTGTGATGAATCTCTGCTCTAAACTACTTGGTAGCCTTCTCTGATTCTCCTTAATTTGATATCCTCTGCAATCTACTCTATTAAATGATAGACTTGAAGTTAGAAAAGTGCTTCAAGTTCTCCTTGATTCATATATCAATTCTCACATCAGTTCACACCACGAATGATGTAAACATACATTTATATAGCAATTTTCTTTTGCCGCTTTAAAAAACTTAGGTTATACAACTTATTCATAACCCTAAGATCTATAGTGTACAAAATGAGCTAGATCAAACTATTACATAAGATATACATTGCATTTAATGAATATCATAACAATAAATATTCCTCGATCTTGGTAAAATGTTTTCTTAACTGTTGTAACCGTTTGCATAGAAGAATATGCCATTTCTAATTACTATGCCATTTTTTGTGATCTTCAGTAAACACTGTATAAACTACTTGGTGTATACTATCTCTCAGTGTTAGTATTGGTGTCGGTGATGCTGTTGCTTGATAAACTATGTAGTTCTCTATGTCTATGCTTTACCGACTAGTCTGTCTTGCTTATGGTTACTGACTTTCTCAATGTAAGTGAACGACCAATATTATTGATAATCCTTTGATATTAATGACAACCTTGAATGCTCAAATAGAGATAACAGTAGGCTCCTGATGCACAACTCCATGAGCTACTTCAGTGCTTGTAGTGTGTTGTGTAGAATCATCCCCATCGAAACTGAAATTATATGGATCACTATTAGTTAGGAGACCAAAGCACATAATATTGCATATAATTCATGTGCAGGGCACAAAAACATGTGAGCTTGTGGAGGATGTGGAAGCACTAGAAGCATTAGGACGAGGAGGCAACAGTGGCATGTTCTGCGTAACTAGCAAATCACTCAAGGTGTGAATGGCTTGAATAGTCTGTGAGTCGGCCTCAACAATAATGTATGGATGCTACACTGTGGGTGGTGGTGAAATCTCAAGAGGGGGGACATATGTGTGGGATTTCACCCATTGTGCCCATGATCTGTCTTGCTAAGCACCTAAACGTACACTCTAGTTTGGTATCATACTCTAATAATTCATCTTGTGACCGAGCACAAATTCAGCATACAATTTTTTAATAAAATAAAATGGGACATCCAAATTGTTGTGAGGTGGTCTATCAAAAACCATCCACCAACGATCCCAAAAGTTGTCATGTATTGTACTATTTTTGCACCATTTAATTGACAAATTGATTTTTCTAGGGTCTACTTTTAGACCAGTTTTAGGATCCACAAAAAGATTAGCTATGTCATGTTTTGTTATATTTAGGTTCATGACTTGATCATAATCAAGCCCATCGTCAAAGTGGGCCTACATGGAATCGCACCAAAGAAGTGCAATACTATGTTGCTGTGTAAGTTTCTACATGTTTTCAATAATTGAGGTCAATGTCATAAACATGGGGCGCAATGTGCGGATATTGGCATATGTGGTTTGAAATCCTCTAAGTTCATTTAGATTATCTCCTATTAGATCTTCTAAATGGTGAGGATTTGTGATAGGTACGTCTTCTGGAGGTGGGGGATTATTGGGAGGTGGTTCTAGATTATTTGTGGGATCATTAGGAGGGTTTTTTGATTCCATGTCTGATAACAATGAAAAAATAAATAGATAATTACAATGAATTTTTAAAAAACAATACAAAAACTTATTTCTACCCTAATTTTTATATAAAAACTATATATTTATATTTAAAAATAATAAATACAATTAAAACAAAAAAATTAGAAGCTTTCACTTACCTGATAATTTAGGAAAAATTGGATAGGGGATTTGGGAGCTGATATCTGAAAACCCTAGCTGCGTTCACATTTTTACAATGGAAAAATGTTGAACGCGGCTGGGTATAGAGATATATATCTACTGGCAAATATCGGATATCCAATATTATAAGATATTTGATAATATCAGATATTTTTTATTATGGGATATCGAATATTATTGGATATCCCATAATAACGGATATTTGATATTATGGGACATCTAATATTATCGGATATCCGTTTAAGCCTTCAGCTTTGGCTTTTGGCTTTGCCAAGTGTACTGACACCCAGGCCTACTAAAAAGTCAACAAATATATTTGTGCACTTTTGGACGAGTGAAAATAGGTTTTTTTAACATCACCACTTTTTGGCATACCATGATCTTGCACATACCCAACTACAGTGAACTGTTCAAATCAGGTATGGATTAAGCAATTGTTGAAAGGCATGAAAGAGGAAATCACTGAACTAGTTGTCATATACTGTGACAACATAAGTGCTATCAACATATCAAAGAATTCAGTGATGCACACAAAGATCAAACATATTGCTATCAACTATCATTACTTGAGGGAATTGGTACAAGAAAAAGAAGTGAGAATGGAATATGTGAATACAAAGGAACAACTAGCAAACATATTCACAAAAGCTTTACCTAAGGATGCTCATGAATATCTTAGAGGTAAATTAGGGATGTTTCCCCTAACTAATGTTGCCTAGTCAAACTAGGTGCACTGCATCAAATGTGTTGCACATATTATCTGATAAATTGATGCAGAAAAGGTCACACTTTAGGAGTGGCCTAGAGGTGTGAAAAGTATAGCAAAGCTGGTAATCATTCATAAGCAAGATGAAAGAGGGAGAAATATTGTTACTGAACTGAAAAGATGACATCTACATCTAAAAGATGCAAGTTCTAGATACTGCTTTGGCATTATTGTCAAAGAGGGAGAGGTTCAAATGAAAACAGATAAAAGAGGAAGTAAATCAAAGAATCAGAGGAAAAGAGACACATAAAAGATTCAGAGGGAGTACCTGTGTAGATGGTCAAGAAATCTAGGCTAAGTGAATTAGAATCAAAATGAAGCTAAGGATATTACAAATGCTTTTGATGAAATGACAAAGTTTTGGATTGGTTGGTAAATCATGTGTTATTCATATGGTGTTTCCATCAATGCCAAAGAGGGAGATTTTTAGAAACTATAATTGAAGCAATTGTTGTATTGTCATTGATGTCAAACCTTAATTGGTAAGATAGTTGCTATCTAAGAAAGTACTATATCTATTGAAAGTACTATATCTATTGATTGATGAGAAGGATTAGGGCAAGGGTGATAACAATAGAACCTAGAGAACGGTTAATTTATTTGATACTTCAATGAGTACTTGATTATGTGGCACAATGACAAGACAATGCATTTTTTATCGAAGTAAGAAGAAAGACTGAACAAGTAGGCTTAACTGAGTAAAAGTGAAGAAATCTAGTTTAAGTTGAGTAATGTTAGTGTCGACTGAGAGCCAGCATATGTCAAGGAAATTCAGTGTTGACTGAACATCATTTTAATGTCGAGTGACAACATTAGCTGAGGGAAACAGTTTGAAGAGATGACCGAGCTATGCAGTGATGACCGAGGAGTTGAACATAGTATTGACCGAGCATCAATAATTTACATTTGAGGAAGAATTCATATTCCTATCCAACATAGTTGAATTCTTAGATTATGTAAATCATGTTTACTTTATTAATTGAATGTACAGAGAATTTCATGCATGATAAATCATTTTATTATGATTTCAATAAAGAGATTGAATATATTTATAGAAGGATGGATGAAGAACATGAATGTTGGAAGGATTTGATGAATCTGACCTAAACCTAAGATCTATAGAGGAGATTAAGTGACAAAAGATGGATCTATCTATTGAAGATGTATAAAGGAAAAACTAAGTGTGAGGTTAAAGAGAATGCTAGAGTTGTTGCTGTTATTGATGGATAGGTCTAAGCAAAAGGGCTAAAGGTGAAGGAGTTGATCAAAGTTGTGATTTCTTAAAGGGATTTCTAAGCAGATCAGTGATGGAGATGGAAATGGAACTCAGTCGCTAAGCCAACATATATGTGCAAATTGGATCTGTTATTTGCAAGGTGAGTTGTATATTTTTTCAGATCAGATACTATTACTACTTTCTTACCATTGTATCAGTCTAAATTCTTTAATCAAGGTTGACCTAATAGTAATTTTTTAAATCCTTTAATCAAGGTTTCATTCTGATGGAATGTACTTAAGTCCTCTAACAAGGCTCACTCCTAACAGGGTGGTTGAAATCCTTTAACATGGTCACACCTAGTAGTGTGTTTGTAAACCTTTGAGAGCATTGGCTTTTCATAGAGCTTGCTTCAGAAGAGTAAAAATATTTGTAACATGTTACAAAGTGGTTTTTCCCAAATTGGTTTTCCACTATAAATCCTGGTGTCATATTTGTGTGAATGTTTTAGTGTGAACATTTCTATGTTTTTCAAGTTAAATAATGTTGGATAGTGGACTGCATTTTTATATGTTTTTGGCATACATTATTTAATGATCGAGTAGTGTTGGTGATTAGATCTAAGATTATTGAAGTGTTTAAAAGTTCAATTGATACATCTGGACCTAAAAAAAATTGATTCACCCCCCCTCTCTATTGTTTGATATAGATCTATAAGTTTTGAATCTATTTCACCTTAACTGTGATGAATCTCTGCTCTGAACTGCTCGGTTGCCTTCTCTAATTCTACTTAATCTGATATCCTCTACAATCTACTTTGTTAATTAATAGACTTGAAGTTAGGCAAGTGCTTCAAGTTCTCCTTGATTCATATATCAATTCTCACATAAATTCACACCATGAATGATGTAAACATACATTTATATGGCGATCTACTTTCGCCGCTTTAACAAAATTAGGTTATACAACTTAGTCATAACCCTAAGATCTACAGTGTACAAAAATGATGTAGATCAAACTATTACATAAGATATACATTGCATTTAATGAATATCATAACAATAAATATTCCTCGATCTTGGTAAAATGTTTTCTTAACTGTTGTAACTGTTTGCATAAAAGAATGTGCCATTTCTGATTACTATGCCATTTTTTGTGATCTTCAATAAACACTCTATAAACTGCTTGGTGTATACTATCTCTCGGTGTCGGTGTTAGTGTCAGTGATGCTATTGCTCGGTAAACTATGTAGTGCTCAGTGTCTATGCTTTACCGACTAGTCTATCTTGCTTCTGGTTACCGACTTGCTCAACGTAAGTGACCGACTGATATCATTGATAATCCTTTGATACTAATGACAACCTTGAATGCTCAAATAGAGATAGCAATCTCCCCCTTTGGCATTAGTATCAAAAATTTGAATGTATATAGACAAAATTTTCTATATAACTTATGTCTCCGCCATATACATATATTTATCAAAAAATTTCTATTTACTCCCCCTCAATGTGTGCTTCCGGTAATATGTAGTATACACAGCATCTAGGTATATATTTGGCATTATGACATATACATTACTTTCCCCCTTTTTGATAGTAATGCCAAATACAAAAAATAAAGTATACTCACATCTTGTCAAAAATATGTTGGTGAGTTTTCTTCACTAACTCCAAGAGGTTGTCCCATTCCTCTTTCAAGTTGGTGAGAGCAATATGCTCAAGACCGACTTGTGCATGCATGTCAAAGATGTTATCTAACACCAAAATTTCTAGTGTTGCAATAAGTTGTTCAGCTTTGGTAATGTGCGCTTCAAAAATCTTCAGGTATGGAAGGAGTTTTGTCTATAACTTAGTGACTTGATCAGTGATGTGCTCTTCTTTTTTCTTTAAATATGCTATTAACCATCAGAGTTCCTAAACTTGGTGAATGTGCTTTGAGAAAGCATTTGGATCGGTTATAGCTATAGTTGTACTAACCTTGATTTATGCTTCCAGTCCTTTTCTCTTCTCACTGATGTCAATAGTGAATGTTTCTGCAGTACAAAGCTTTAGTAAGAATTGACAAATTAGCTAGGTGATAGATTTATCTCCCTGATTTCCTCAGATAATTTGACCTTCTTAATTGCTACTTCTTGGCTGATTTTCTTTGCCAGTTTATTTTGTATCCTTGATTCTGCCCTTTCTTCAATCTGTTTGTCTGCATTGGTATCCAGGGCATTGATCTTCTCGATTAATATAGCAAGTTGATCTATGATGGGACTATCCTCATCAATATTCACCTTAGGTACTACCTATTGTAGGATATCCCTCACATCTGTTAGAATTTATTTTCTCTTAGTTTCTTGCTTCAGCTTCTCCTGAGCTACCTTCCTTGTACATAGTTCCCCATATTTACTTAATTCCTTGAGGCTAAGGGTCCTCAGGTCACACTCGGGGATAATTATCACTTCATCTAGGGTGACCAACCCTTTTCCTTTCTTTTTCTTCTTCTTCTTCGATGCTAGTGGTGATTTCTTCTCAATAACCTTGTCTCCAGTCTTCGGAGTATCCTTCCCGATTGACACACTTTCTTCCTTCTTCTGCTCCTTGGTAGTCATTGTCTCAGTTGTTTTAGTGGGAGCCTCGGATGTCGTGTTAGGTGGGATCACCTCAGTTTCCTTTGTCTCATCTATTACCTTTGTCTCAATAGAAGGTGCCTCTATTTTGTTAGGCTCATATGTCTCTATAGTTTTCTTAGTTTCTTGTACTCATATGGTGTCTTTGTGTTGCTCAGGGTCTGAGTTGTCAGGTTGTACTTGTGAAATGATTTTTGCTACTTCTACAAGTACAGGAAGTTCACCCGATAATGATGTAAATGCACATTTAGTGACTTGTGCTTCATCTTGAGTATGTGCAGGTGCAATATTTACATCTTCATCTTCCTTGTCATCAGGAACACCATTTGTGATGTCCTCAATGAGTACATCATCATCAGTTTTCTTCTTTAGTTGGATCTCTACTAGATCTGGTGCATCCTGTGAAACACTTATTTCTTCCTTTTTCTCAATGATATCAATTACCTTAATAACTGACATACTAGTGTTGTTTGACTTCTTTGATGTGCCATGATCAATACAAATACCTTTACCTTTGAAATTTTGTCTCTTCTTAGATAGATTTAAGAATGCTTTTTGCTCAGCTTTTTCTTCGGCTTTAAGAATTGATGTCCATAGGGATTCGCTTGATATATCCATATCTACCACATTTTCATCCAGTATCATCATGGCTCATTTCTTGATCATAAATCTTTCTTGATATTTAGCCATATATTCATTAAGCTCTGCATAGCTTAGATGTGGGGCTGCCCAAACTAGAGATCTCTCTCTCTTTCTTTTCTCAGTGTCTAGTGCAATAGCCCATTTTTTATTTATCCTCTCATCCAACTCCTTCGGTAATGAACATGAAAATTCCATTGGAACTCTCTTGAATTTTATCATCATTTGGATGACTGCCTCTTCGATCTTGGTTTGATCCTTAGTTGACATCTTGTCAAATTTGCCTATTTTTAGATCAGCAAGGTCACCATTCTCAATTATGTCTTTAATAGTTTCATCTATTATTCTTACCTTGTTGCTGACCACTTTAAATTGATTAATGTCATCTTCATTTTCATTATCCTCAATGTCTTCCTTACTTCTTATAAGTCTTCTCCTTTTCTTTGGTGACTTAGCTATAGCTTTTGCATTTCTCTTTGCATATGTTTTCATTGGTGTAACTTCCCTCACTCTTGTGACTATTTTTGCTCCTTTCTTGGGAGGGGACAAGGCTGTAGTTGATGATCTTGTCATTATACCTTCTTGTACTAGCAATTGCATCTCCTCTTGAATTTTGATTGGAGGAACCGGTGTGGGATCTTTCTTTTCTTCAGACTCGGTATCCTCACTATCATATGGTTTTTCAGCCAATTGTAAGTGACCTTCGGTTGTTGCTTTAACTGGTGACTCCTCAGGTGAGTCAGGAATATTTTCAAATCTAGCAGCAAGGTCTTTCTTCATCTTCTTTTCCTTTCTAGGCATTCTACCAATCTCTATGCCTATTGTGAATCTAGATTTGGCCTCTTCATATGTTTTGAACCTAGTGGCAGTGGGGTCTTTTGACAATGCAAGCAGTGCATTAATAGATTTCAAACCAAAATCATGGTTCATTTCATAACCCATAGGTGCCAACCATTTTACTCTAGGTTCAACTGCTCTTATCATAGTATGATCTGTGTTGACTACAAAACAAATGTTCGTCTCAAATTTTTCAACTAATTCCCTTGGAATTCTACTTCTTTGATGCATTTTGGTTTGAAATTCTTTGAAGTATGCATCAAATTCTATATTCAGATTATCTCCTAGCTTATTCATCATATCGGTAATCTGTGTTGTTATCAGTTTGTCTGATTGCCAATTTACTTTATCGACACCAGGTACATACTTTTGTAGATAGAAAAATATACAAACAAGTAGTGATCCAAACTTACATGTATTAGACTTCTTTAACCTTATGGTCTTCATGTTTTCCTATAGTTGATGTAGTAATACTTTAGCAAGATCAACTTGGTGATCTTTCTTCACAATTTTATGTGCCATGTCTACTGCATTGTAGGGTACACTGTTGAATTTGCTTGATTGAAATATTTTGTACATGATCACATGTAATGCAAATTTAACTGTCGGGTCTTCGATTCTTGAAATTTTTAGTGCCCTTCTGTCCCATTGAGCTCCATTATTTTTCTCAACATCTGTTTGTGATGAGCTATGGAAAGGTTTTTCCTTGTCAATTGTATGGAAGCCAGTAACCCTACTAATCATTTTCTTAGTGACCTCTATTGGTTTATCCAGCCAAAATTTCCCATCATGATATCTACTCAATACGATTCTGATCTAGTCTATCTTAAATGAGTATAGATAGTATGTGATACACGATAACCCTAATTCCTCAATCTTCTTGTGTTCTTGTTTCAATTTTCCATCAGTGCCATAGACTTGTTGATATAGTGCAATAGTTTCACAGTCTCCTACTTCTCCAATCTTACAATGGATATATGCTCTTATGTCTTTTGTCAATAAAACCCTATCTAGTATGCTTGAAAAAGTGCCCATTAAATCTGTTTGTGATGCGATCTTTGGATGTGGCTTGAATTTAGGTTCGTCAAAATTTTTCCTAATGATTAGATTTACTTCCACCTTAATATTTTTTGATTTGCTAGCGGATGATGTAGATGCCATAAATGATTTAGGGTTTTGGCTAGCAGTAGGTTAACAAGGTGTTCGATAGCAAATGAACTTACTTGGAGTCATCAAAAAGTGATGTCGGTTCGATCTACAGTAGCCTTAAATCCTTTTGAAAATCTTTTTAGCTCGAACTCTTCTCTGTGAAATCTTCACTCTTCGAAATTGCAGTGTAAAAATGAACTCTATTTCCCATGTATTTATAGACTTTTTGATATTCTTACTCAAACTTTCATGCATTAAATTCTTGACCTATCTTTCAGTACATACTAGTTGTCAGCTCAGTGAAGACTACAATTTACTTGTTGCTCAGTTAATGTAGGATTTCTTTATCATTTTGCATTGTTTTTTGGTTAACCTTGTGTAGTGATTACTGATGGGTAACCAACTCTTGATCTCTCTTTTACCAACTATATAACATTGTTAGCTCATAAAATATAAACCATAATGCATTTTTATTTATGCTGATTTGGTATAAGTACATCATGTATAAGGAACTATATGTAAGATATGCTCACTATAAATATCATTCCCATACATACCTTTGTCACCTTAAGTGGAGTTACAGATGTCACCCAATCCAGTGGATGAGGTTTCACTGATAGCATTACTTGACTCAACATTCTCATTAGATGATTTCCTCCACATAGTGTTCCTTATATTCATGATAACTGCAATAGTGTGTCCACTCTCAAATACATGATTTTCTTCTGGTGCTTGGTCTTTGCAGTCCTTTCTTAAATGACCAACTCTATGACAGTGTATACATGCCATCCCAATGTGTGTCCAACTTCTTGATTATCCGGCCCATCTTTTCTTGTAACAATTTTCTGCAATGTGCCTATACCTTCCACATGCAACATAGTTAGTCCATGTGTTATAATCCCAAATATAAGAATTACCTTGTCTCTTCGGTTGGTAAGGCTTGCGTTGTGTTTTCTTCTTTGGAGTCCATACTTGCTTCATTTTCGCCTTACATTCCCATGCAGTGTGTCCATGCTTATTATAGGCATAGCATAACTTCTCCATAGTAGTATTCTTAGCATCATTGTTCAGCTTAGCTCTACATTCATAAGCTTGATGCCCATATTTTCCACAGTAGTAACAATATCCATCAAATTTAGGAATAACAGGAGGTTTACCTTGTGCTTTGCTTCTACAAAAATTCGAGGTGTGACTTGGTTTGCCACAGTGATAACATGTCAACATCTTAGGTCTTTGATTTTGATTGTAGTTGACCTTTTCAACTTGTTGTGATGATTCTCCTTCACCTATATAGCCTATACCAGCTCTACTCCCAAATCTTCTTTGATTAGTCAAAAAGTCATCAATCTTCTTGGAACTGTCCTTAGCTAACTTCTTCATTTCATTGTATTACTTTTGTATCTTTATTTCATTTCTTAGCTTTTCATTATCTTCTCTAAGTCTTGTAACATCTTCTAGTCTTCTTGATAATTCTTTATTCACTCGGTTAACCTATTGATTCATAGTCATCATCTGATTTGATACTTGGAATTGCCGATCAGTAAGTCTTTGTATTTCACCTTCCTTAGCTTGAAGTTGTTCAGTCATTTGTCTTCGATTTTTAATAGCCAATCTCCTATCTTGTTCAGCTTGTCTAGCATTTTTCATTATCTCTACCATTCTCACCATCTGAGATTCTTGACCGATTTGAAGTGCTCACTTGTTCAGATAGATGTTGATTCTTTTCAGATTAATCAGAGATTATGCTTTTAGATCCATCAGAAATGCTTCCAGAACTAGATCCAATATGATCGGATATATCATCAATAGGTTCTTCATGATAACTAATTTTATTTTGCAGAATGGAAAGGTTCTTCCTTTCAACTAGTAATTTCTTTAGTTCTTCCTTTTCTTGTTTATACTATTTCACAAACATCTGCATCTGTATCTTCTGATTCTCAATAGTCTTATCAAGCTTATATCTCTCCATGACTTAGATCTTTACCCTTTAGTGGTTAAACTATCCAATAAGAAAACTAAGCTCTAATACCAATTGTTGGAATTAGGAGAGATAGGTACTAAGAGGGGAGGGGTGAATCAGTGTCTCCAAAAACTTTACTTGTAAACCTTTCAGATCTATGACAGTCAACAATAATAACCATCCAAAATAACTTGTATCTAATTGCATGTATCATTCATTCATTTGACTAAATTGCATGCATCTAAATTGCATGTATCTAATTGCATGTATCTAATTGCATGTATCTAATTGCATCTAATTAGATACAAATATCAGATAGGGGATTTGACTAAATATCAAATATTAGATACAAATATCGGATAGGGGATTTGACTAAATTGCATGTATCTAATTGCATGTATCATTCATTCATTCATTCATTGTCAAAGAGGGAGAGGTTCAAATGAAAACACATAAAAGAGGAAGTAATTCAGAGAATTAGAGGAAAAGAGACATAAAAGATTCAAAGGGAGTACCTATGTAGACCGTCAAGCAAGCTAGGCTAAGTGAATCAGAATCAGAATGAAGCTAAGGATATTACAAATGCTTCTGATGAAATGAAAAAGTTTTGGATTGGTCCGTGAATCATGTGTTATTCATATGGTGTTTCCATCAATGCCAAAGAGGGAGATTGTTAGAAACTATAATTGAAGCAATTGTTGTATTGTCATTGATGTCAAACCTTAACTAGTAAGATAGTTTCTATCTAAGAAAGTACTATATCTATTGATTGATGAGAAGGATTAGGGCAAGGGTGATAACAATAGAACCTAGAGAAAGGTTAATTTATTTAATACTTCAATGAGTACTTGATTATGTGGCACAATGATAAGATGATGCATTTTTTATCTAAGTAAGAAGCAAGATTGAACAAGTAGGCTTAACCGAGTAAAAGTGAAGAAATCTAGTTTAAGTCAAGTGATGTTAGTGTTGATCGAGAGCCAATATATGTTGAGGAAATTCAGTGTTGACTGAAAATCATTTTATTGCTGAGTGACCATTAGTCGAGGGAGATAGTTTGAAGAGATGACTGAGCTATGCAGTGATGACAGAGGAGTTGAACATAGTATTGACCGAGCATCAGTAATTTACATTTGAGGAAGAATTCATATTCCTATCCAGCTTAGTTGAATTCTTAGATTATGTAAATCATGTTGACTTTATTAATTGAATGTATGGAGAATTTAATGCATGATAAATCATTTTATTATGATTTCAATAAAGAGATTGAAGATATTTATAGAAGGATGGATGAAGAACATGAATGTTGGAAGGATTTGATGAATTTGACCTAAACCTAAGATCTACAGAGGAGATTAAGTGACAAAAGATGGATCTACCTATTGAAGAGGTATAAGGGAAAACCTAAGTGTTAGGTTAAGGAGCATGTTGGAGTTGGTGATGTTATTGATGGATAAGTCTAAGCAAAAAGGCTAAAGGTGAAGGATTTGATCAGAGTTGTGATTGCTTAAAGGGATTTTCGAGCATATCAGTGATGGAGATGGAAATAGAACTCAGTCAGTAAGCCAGCATATATGTGCGAATTGGATTTGTTATTTGCAAAGTGAGTTGTATATTTTTCAGATCAGATACTAGTACTACTTTCTAACCATTGTATCAGTCTAAATTCTTTAATCAAGGTTGACCTAATAGTCATTGTTTAAATCCTTTAATCAAGGTTTCATTTTGATGGAATGTACTTAAGTCCTCTAACAAGGCTCACTCCTAATAGGATGGTTGAAATCCTTTAATAGGGTCACACCTAGCAGTGTGTTTGTAAACCTTTGACATCGTTGGCTTTTCACAAAGCTCATTTCAGAAGAGTAAAAATATTAGTAACATGTTACAAAGTGGTTTTTCCCAAATTGGTTTTCCACTATAAATCTTGATGTCATACTTGTGTGAATGTTTTGATGTGAACATTTCTATGTTTGTCAAGTTAAATAATGTTGGATAGTGGACTGCATTGTTATATGGTTTTGGCATACATTATTTAATGATTGAGTAGTGTTGGTGATTAGATCTGAGATTATTGAAGTGTTTAAAAGTTCAATTGATACATCTGGACCCAAAAACAACTAATTCACCCCCCCCCCTCTTTGTTGTTCTAAATCATATTAAAAAAATGTATGATACCCCAAGAATAAATAAAATTGATTGAAAATAAAAAAATTATCTTCTTACACTGACTAAAAATATTATATTCTTCTATATTTTAGACCCTGACAATAAATAAATAATTTCATTTGATGATTATGTAATTATGAAGAAAATGTTTATGTATTTGAATATAATTATGTATACAAATGCATAATGATGTACATACATATGCATAATTATGCATTAATATATATAATTATGTCAATGCAAAAATTATTAAAAATCAATTTGATAAAAGCATTTACAACATTGATATTATCATTTTGCAGTCAAATGAAGGAGGGAAAATAAAACTAGATTATGGAGGAGATAAAGAGGTGTATCATCTTAAAATGGAAGCACTTCCATGATAAGAGCATTTAGCCCTCCAAGTAAGTGGTTTAGGGTCATGTTGAATGCCTTGGATGGGTACTTGACTTGGATCTATCTTTTTCCCTTGTTCTGCCCCATTTTCCACTTCTTCCTGGCATTTTCCTGGTATTTTGGACTGTGAACCTAAGATTCTTGACCTTAGGGTCAAGGTCGACCTCTTACGTTAAGGTTGACCTTGACCCTGACCTAGGTTAGGGATGACCTCAACCTTGACCTAGGTCAAGGTCAACCTCATCCTTGACCCTAGGGTCTGGGATCCTTAGGGTTAGCTTCCAGTTTCAGGATTTCATCAAAATCTTATCTTTTCCCTCTTCGGAGCCACTATTTCTCGGATTAAGTGTCAAATTCTCAAATTAATATTTGAGGTGGACCTTTCTCAATATTTTTATAGGATTCCTAATTTATTATTGGAGATTAGCCTTTCTCAAGTTTTGTGCCTAATGCTCAAATTAACTTTGGGGTTGGCCTTACCTCAAATTTTGTGACAAGGCTCTTAAATAATTATTTTATTTATATATTAAGGGTGGTCCCCTTCTAGATTTTTGTGTCAAGACTTTGATTTAATTTCCTCTCCATGTGCACCTCTCTAGAGTTTTATGCCATGGGCCCTTAATTATTATTTTTTACGAGGCCCCTCTTGTGCCCTAGATCACTATAAAAGGGAGCCTTCCTCTCTCATTTTCTCCATCCACTTTCATGCTCAATCTCTCAAGTGCAAGCAAGTGATAAGATCAAGCATTCAAGCATTCAAGCCTTCAAGCATTCAAGATCCAATTCATCAAGGAGATCCATTAGAAGCCATTGAAGGATTCAAGCTCTATCGAGCCCTCTTGTTGAAGATCCATCCATTCAAGCCTCTTCCTATTCCAAGATCCATTCAAGATTGGTGTTGAAGATCTAAAGACAATTGATTGGAGACATCCTACATTTGATTCTACATTCATCCATTCTTGTGGATTCAAGGATTCAAATCATCCACAAGAATTTCAACTCAAGCATGGTGAATTGTTCCATTTACTTTGTTTATTCCAGCAATTTCAATTCAATTTCAAGGTTAATTCCTAAATTGGGGTTTGACTGAGGCAAACCCCTTCTCCCCCAAAAAAAAAAACCATTTTTCTTGTAGGTACAGGTGTGGAATGGTGAATTAAAGTACAAATCTGGATACCCTTTTTGCTGAACTTCCGAGATCTGTGAACAAAGTCAAAGTCAACCTTCAAAATCTTGAGGTCATCCTTGACCTTTTATGAGGGTCAAAGATGACCTGACCTTAGAAAAGAAAAAGATTTCTAGGTTTTGTAGATCTCGCAGTTTCGATTTAGTAAGGTGCTAGTCAACTATTTATGAGACCGTTTGACAAGGTTTTCAGCCGATTCTTTTTTGGAAGTAAGTACCTTTATTTCTTAATCTCAACATTAATCATCTACATTTACTTTCCATATCAATACAATTCAAATGTATGTTTAAAATATTGGTTTTGGGATCTCTTTTATGTGCAAACCATTGTTCTAGGACCCCATCCATATTTTATCCTATACAAGAGGTAACTATGATATGATTAAAAAATGTTTATTTAGGCAATCATATCTAATTATTAAAATAAATATGTAATTGTGGAAATAATTTATATATATGTGAATATAATTATGTACACACACATAAAATTGTGCACACATATATAATCACACCCTCCATGGCATACAAATAATTATTTCTACATAGATATGTATGACATATATAATGACACATATATATGCATAACATAATTATTATTACTTTTTGGCAAAAAAATAAATCCCACATAAGACGTTAGTTTACAAACAATGGGTGGATGAAATATCTAGTGAGGGGGAATTTGATGAACTACAACAGATTGAGAACCTGATTGATGAACTTCGAGTGATTAGAGATCACCGAGCACTAAATGGATATATAAGATAATTAAATCAATTTTTTTGTTGTCGTTGATGTCAACTAGTTTTGATAGTACTTATCACGTTAGTTACAAATATCTAAACAATTGTAAAGAGGAGAGAAAAGATGAAGAACAAAGATATCTACATTAAGGAAGATGGATATGATGGATGAGGATAAAGAATACTCTTGGTAAGTTATTGATGAGTTTATGATTTCATATTGTTGACTTGATTATGTTGCATTATTTTGTTATGAAGTTGGAAGAAAAATGGTATAAAGTAATGTGGTCAGTTAATGAAGCATTCCAGTATACACCAAGCAAGTGTAGTGTATACCAAGTGACAGTATCAACCGAGCTTGTGTTCACCGACACATTTCTTTGCCAACCGAATAAGGACAAAAGAATAAAATGATTAGTTTAGCCGATAGAAATTAATGAGCTATAAAGTGTATGATTTTGAGGTGGAAGATAAAGTTTGTTATGAGATCAAAGGCTAAAAAAATTTGATGAAGAACTAAAGGATAGAAATAAAACATGTTACTGACACATCAACTGAGGAAAGTTTAAGTGGCAAAATCAACGAAGGAGATTAAGTAGTAAAATCTGATGGATGACGAGAAAATGATTTACTTGTTTATTTAAGAGACTAGGGTTTTATTGTGAAACTTATGCCAGAGGAAGGAGACTAGAGAGATATCATGAGAACATTTCTTCATGCTTGCCTGATCAAACTAGTTGAAGAAGAACCGAACTAAAGAGTTAACTGAGCATTAGAGAGCTTTTACCGAAGGACAATAAGTTATTTAATGTTGATGAACTCAATATAAATATTGATCAAAGGATTGTATGGACTTAGAATAGATCTGAACATCTGCAAAGTCAAGTTGTATTATAATTAGATCATCTACTATTTTCAGTTTAACCATTGAAATAGATAAAATCTCTTAACCGAGTGGACTTGAAAGTCTTATATGTCATTCATAGAATGTACATTGTTATCCTGTCAACCCCATAGTGAATGCTAGTTGGACGATAACTGTTAGTGTTAAATCCTCTAACAAGGTCACACCTTACAATGTGTTTTGTAACCTTTAACAAGGTTGTCTCTTCATCAAGCTCACTTCAGAAGAGTGAAAATATTTTGGGTTACTGGTCCCAGGTGGTTTTTCCCTTTGCAAGGTTTCCACGTGAAATCACTTGTGTTATGTGTTTATGTTGTGATTGTTTGGATATCATACTTTACATGTTGCATATTTGATTTGGTCAGTAATCACTATGAGCAATTAACTGGTAATCAGTAAAGTCACAGATAGTTTAGTATTTATTGTTTTACCGAGCTGCAAAATTTAGCTGAATTAGTTTTAAGTGGTACATTTTGTAGTTGGGACTGTGGATAATTGATTCACCCCCCTCTCAGTTATTCTAACAATTGGTATCAAAGCATCTTGGTTTCTTGGAACAGAGTTTTAAGGACTTTAGCATAAAGATCACAAAATGTATAAGAGGGAAGTTCCAAAGCTGAATAAGGACAACTTTACAATATGGAAAAGCCAAATGAGACTTCATATATTTGGGATTGGGAATTCTGCCCTCACCCTATTGGATAATGGCTACATTGCACTGCCTATAGGACCTTTGAATCTTGATCAATTAAGAGATAGACATGAGAATAATATTACTATGATGGAGATTGTTGTTGCTCTATTAGATGTCGAGTTTGAAGATGTCAAGGATTGCCTTACTTCTAAGGACATGTGGGATAAACTTACTCAAGTTTATAGTGGTGATGCTAATGTCAGAAGAGCCAAGGCTGAAAGTTTAAGAGGAAGATTCGATGATATGAAAATGAAATAAGGAGAAAACATTGTGCAATACACAAACCGAATAAAGGAGGTAGTCAATGCTATCAGAGGATCCGGTGGAGTTATTGAAGAAGATATAGTGGTAAGAAAAATCTTGAGAACCTTATTGCCTATTTATGCAATCTGAATATCCACAATACATGAAATGAGGTCTACACCTAACAGTACTCTCACTCTTGACAATCTGATTGGTAAGCTAACAAATTTTGAACTGGATAACTTTGATAATAGTGTTGTACCATCTGTTGAATCTGCTTTCATGACTTCTCTGAAGATTGATAATTCTAGTAGTAGAAGTAATAATGATGATAATGACGGTAATTCTGATGGTGAGCTTGAAGTTCTTATGGCTAGGAGATTACCTAAAGGTAAAGGTAGATATAGAGGTAAATTACCTTTAGCATGTTTTAACTACAAAGAAGTTGGTCATATTATTGCTATATGTCCAAACAGGAAAGAGGATGATAGAAACAAAGACCGATCTGGTGAAGGAAGCTATGGGAGAAAAGGCAACAGAAGTTAGCGACACTACAAAAAAGACAACTGAGACAACAATGATAAAGGCAAAAAGGTATGTTACATTGCTGAAGAGAATGATAGTGATTTTGATACAGATGATGATGTATAAGTAGTATTTGTTGCGATGAAGGATGACTCTGAGGAAGAAAGGTATGTAGAGACAACGCTCATTTTTAAGGTTCATAAAAATGATACATGGATCATTGATAGTGGCTGTACACATCACATGAATGGTGATGAAGATAAATTTGATCATCTTGAGAAATATAATGGAGGATCTATAAAAATGGGTAATGATACACCTTGTATGGTTAGAGGAAAAAGGATCTTTACTGATTAATGATAAAATAAGATGTGATAATGCTTATTGGGTAGAAGGACTAAATTATAATCTACTAAGTGTGGCACGGCTTAACAATTCAGGTCACCGAGTGGCTTTTGAGAGCAAGAAGGTAAAGATATTTGATGATGGAGGAAATCTTGTTAGAATAGGAGCACAAATGAAAGGTAACTTGTTTTATGTTGACAATGTTGAGTCTTCCTATTTAATGATGAAAGATGAGGATGCATAGTTGTGGCATAAAAGGTTATGCCATGTAAACTTTGATAACATGATCAAGATAAGTAGAAAGAAAAAGGTTAGAGATCTACCTAGCCTAGATAAGCCAAATCATGTAATGTGTCATCAATGTCAGAAAGGTAAGATGACAAAATCTAGTTTTAAGAGAAAAGATTATTCAACAAAGAGGATTTTGGAGCTAGTTCACACCGACCTATGTTGTCCCATGAGAACACAGAGCTATTATGGAGATAGATATTTTATTCTATTTGTTGATGATTACACTAGATTGATGACTGTGATGTTCTTAAAAGAAAAATCAGAAGCATTTTAAGATGTTTAAATGGTATAAAGAAAAAGTAGAAAAAGAAACCAGGAAGGAACTGAAATGCTTAAGATCTGACAAAGGTGGTGAATTTATTTATGATGAGTTTACTAACTATTGTAATGAGCATGGTATAAAAATACAAGTTTCAGCACCGAGGACACCTCAACAAAATGGGATTGTTGAAAGGAAGAATAGATCAATTGTAGATTGTTGAAGGAAACTGATCATAGGAAAGAATGTAGCTCAGACATACCGGAGATAAGTAGTCAGTACAACTATCTATGTTCTAAACTGAGTACAATTGAAGGACACAAATAAAACACCCTACGAGCTATAGTTTGGACACAAACTGACTGTAAGTTACTTCAGAATTTTTGGTAGAAAATGTTTTATTCTAAAAGATGAAAGAAATGGAAAGTTTGACTCTAAAGGGGATGAAGGGATATTTTTTGGATATTCCACTAAAAGTAAAGCTTATAAGTGTCTAAATAAAGTTACTAATAAAATGATTGAAAGTACTAATGTCAGGGTTGATGAATTTGATACTAAGAAAAGTAAAGAAAGCACTAGGGAACCAGAAAATTATGGTAGATTCACTTACATTGAACATCTAGAGCACCTACCAAGCCACAGACTATGTCAACCGAGCATCAAGAAAATAATACTGAGGAACATCAAAGAGAAACTGACGATTAGGAAGGAGCTACCGAGCAAGAGAATGAACCTTAATAGGATGAATAACAAAGAAGAGATCATGTGCTGGCAAGATTTTTTAGAAGACATCATCCTAAGAACCAAATCATTGGCAACAAGAAAGCTAGCATGCAGACAAGAAGTAAATCAAGACAAGGTACATGTTTAGTTTCTGAATTTGAACCGAAAAATGTTAAAGTTGCATTAGAGATTGAAGAATGGGTAAATGCAATGAATGAAGAGATAGAACAGATAGAGAAAAATAAGACATGGACCTTAGTACTTAGACCTAAAGATAAGAATGTTATCGGTACTAAATGGATTTTCAAGAACAAGTTGAATGAAAATGGAGAGGTTACATGGAATAAAGCTAGACTAGTTTGCAAGGGGTATGCACGTGAGGAAGGAATAGATTATGGTGAAACCTTTGCACCTGTTGCTAGAATAGAAGGAGTTCGTATGTTACTGGCCTATGCAACACATAAGAAGTTTAAAGTTTACCAAATGGATGTTAAGTTTGCATTTCTGAATGGGAAACTAGAAGAGGAGGTCTACATAGAATAGCCAGAAGGGTTTGTTGATCCAAACAAGAAAGATATGGTATGTAGACTACATAAAGCTTTATATGGTTTAAAGAAAGCACCTAGAGCCTGGTATGAAAGGCTGCATACTTATTTGTTAAGTATTGGTTTTACTAGAACTAGTGAGAACATCAATTTGTATATGAAAGGTGAGTCCAATGACACTATTTTAATTGATGAAATATTTGTGGATGATATTATTTTTGGAGGAAAAGATCATATCTATAAATCATTTGCTGATGAGATGATAAAAGAATTCAAAATTTCTATGTTTGGAGAGATTAAGTTCTTTCTAGGCTTGTAGATTATTCAGCAGAATGATGGAATATTCATCACACAATCCAAGTATATAAAGGAAGTACTAAGAACATTTGGCGTGGAAGATGCTAAACTAGTTGGAACATCGATGGTCACAGTCTGCAAACTGACTAAAGAAGATGAAACTATAGAGGTGAACCAGACAGTGTACCGATCTATGATTGGTAAGTTGATATATATAGTACATAGTAGACCAGACATTGCACATGTTGTGGGGATAGTTGCTAGATTTTTTGCAAATCCCCGGGAGTCACACATGGTTGCTACAAAAAGAATCTTAAGATACCTAAAGAAAAATGAGGACTATGGATTATGGTATCCTAAGGAAGGGAAGTTTGAACTAACAGTCTACATCGACGCAAATTGGGCTGGAAATATAGATGACAGAAAGAGTACCACCAGAGGAGCATTTTTCTTTGGTGAAAGACTTGTTACTTGGACAAGTAAGAAACAACCTTGTATTTCTCAGTCTACTGCCGAAGCAGAGTATGCTGTTGTTGCTACAAAGTGTTCAAACATTGCCTAGATTAAGCAAGTGTTGGAAGGGATGAATGAGGTAATCACTGAGCCAGTGATTATATATTGTGACAACACAAGTGCAATAAACATTTCTAAGAATCTTGTAATGCACTCAAAGACCAAGCACATCTCTATTAAGTATCACTACTTAAGAGGACAAGTAAAGGAGAAGCAAGTTAAATTGGAATATGTTACATCAAAAGAGCAACTTGCTAACATATTTACGAAGCCTCTACCAAAGGAAAATTTTGAATACTTGAGGACTAGACTTGGGGTCCATCCCTTGTCTAACAATCATGAACATGATCTGGAGGTTGCATCAGCCTAATCTTATCAGAAGATCATTCATGTTGATGCAGCATAGTTCACACTTTAGATTCTATCTAAGGTTGTGAAATATTTCAAGAACGGCTATTTGCATATCAATATATAGAGATACATTCGGTGCATGCAATGTATAGGAACCAGACAATAGAGAGTTACTTGGCTAATATAGAACTATATATTTTTGTGTTTCTTTGGCATTGTTGTCAAAGGGAGATTTAAGTTAATGAAATATTAGACAAAGATTGTTGTCAAAGGGATTATCAGAAAAGGAGAGAAGTTAAAGAAGAGCTTAAAAAAGAGATAAACCAAAGGAGTCAGGGAGAGATAATCTGAGAGCTGTTATAGATCAAATCTGTAGAAAATAGTTTGCACATGTAATGTTGTCATGTAACATAGTGATTAAACATATTAAGCTAGGGAGAGCTTACAATATTTCTCACATAGTTGTAGAATGCATTTTTGGTATGTGTATGGTATATTTCATATTGTTTGAGTTTCCATTAATGCCAAAGGGAGAGATTCATGAACTACAACTGATTGAGAACCTGATTGATGAACTTCAAGTGATTACAGATCACTGAGCATTGAATGAATATGTAAGATAATTAAATCAGTTTTTATGTTTTCATTGATGTCAACTAGTTTTGATAGTACTTATCATGTTAGTTACAAATATCTAAACATCTGTAAAGAGGAGAGAAAAGATGAACATAGATATCTACATTGAGGAAGATGGATATGACAAATGAGGATAAATAATACTCTTGGTAACTTACTTATGAGTCTATGACTTCATATTGTTGACTTGATTATGCTGCATTATTCTGTTATGAAGTTGGAAGTAAAATGTTACAAAGCAGTGTGGTCAGTTAATGAAGCATTCCAATAAACATTGAGCAAGTGTACTGTATACCGAGTGACAGTATCAACCGACCTTGTGTTCACCGACACATTTCTTTGTCAACTGAGTAAGGACAAAAGAACAAAATGATTAGTTTACTCGACAGAAATTGATGAGTTGTAAAGTGTATGATTTTGAGGTGGAAGATAAAGTTTGTTATGAGATCAACGACTAACAAAATTTGAAGAAAAACTAAAGGATAGAAATAAAATGTGTTACTGACAGATCAACCGAGGAAAGTTTAAGCGGCAAAATCAACGAAGGAGATTAAGCGGAAAAATCTGATGGATGAGGAGAAAATGGTTTACTTGTCTATTTAAGAGACTAGGGTTTCATTGTGAAACTTATGCCAAAGGAAGGAGAGTGTAGAGATATCGCGTGAACATTGCTTCATGCTTGCCTAATCAAACTGGTTGAAGAAGAACCAAACTGCAGAGTTAACTAAGCATTAGAGAGCTTTTATCGAGTGACAGTAAGTTATTGAATGTTGATGAACTGAATAGAAATATTGATCAGAGGATTGTATGGACTTAGAATAGATTTGAACATCTGCAAAGTCAAGTTGTATTGTAATTAGATCATCTACTATTTTCAGTTTAACCATTGAAACAGATAAAATCTCTTAACCGAGTGGACTTGAAAGTCTTATATGTCATTCATAGAATGTACATTGTGATCTTGTCAACCCCATAGTGAATGTTGGTTGACCAATAAATGCTAGTGTTAAATCCTCTAATAAGGTCACACCTTACAATGTATTTTGTAACCTTTAACAGGGTTGACTCTTCACTGGAGATAATCATTGAAGAACAAAATAAAACCCTCCATTCCATGTATATAATAATGTGAACATATGCAAAATTATATATATATATATATATATATATATATATATATATATATATATATATATATATATATATATATATATATATATATATATATATATATATATATATATATATATATCGTTGTGCACATAAATATAATCACAGCCTTCGTGAAATACAAATAATTATTTTTATATAGATATGCATGAGATATATAATGACACACATATATGTACAAATTAATGAAACCCTCATTAACATTGAAATAATTATTTCATAGTCAAATGAAACCATCAATGCCATTTGGATAATTATAGAGATGTGTAAGTACATGAGAGAAAATTGCACCATTTTAATGTAACTCTTTACATGCATAAGGATAATCATTTAACAATAAATTGAAACCCTCCACAACATATACCAAACAATAAACATGTTAATAAAACTCATGGCACCATTGATAGAATTATTTGACAATCAAATGAAACCCTTGAGGACATGGATATAATCATTGAGATAACAAAAGGCCCAAAGCCATACAAAAATAATGCAATCATTGAAGAAAAATCCTGAACGCCATTTGAAAAAATAATAATAAAATAAAGAAAAATACATGTACGGAGAAGCAGATTTCATCACTTTAATGTAACCCTTTATGCATAAGGATAATCATTTAACAACAAAATGAAGTCTTCCACAACATATACCAAATTCTAAACATTTTAATGAAACCCACAACACCATTGAGAAAATCATTTCATAGTCAAATGAAACCCTCAACGACATTGAGACAATCATTGAGATAATTTCATCATCACTATACATATAATAAAGGAAGTATGCTTGATGGGTGCACATTACCTAGTGGTTGTAGAGTGGAGGCCAAATAGTTATAGAGTGGAGGCTTCATGGGGGAATGAGGGTGCCAAAGAAAAAATGCACAAAGGTGTTGAAAGCTTTCATTTTTAGGGTTCCAAAATGGTTGGACATGTGTCCAAGAGACGACATGTATTTGGCTAATAGTGGGCCTAATAAGAACATGGGGGATTTAGTGGCACCCCTTTCCTAACACAAAAGTGAAACAAGTGAATGGGCTCATACACTTCAACACTTGCAATTAGGTACTTTTTAATTCAAAAAATTGAGGTTTAAAAAAAAAATATTGGATCTATAATGAGTGTCTATTAACACCATTAGGATTTTGTATCAGTTGACACTTTTTTTTTACCACTTTTGGACCCTTTCACACATAATGTCTTGTGTAGAGTGCATCATTATTACCTAAAAATTGAAACATTAGTTTTAAGAAAGAACATCTAAAAAAACATCAAAATCCAACATAATTTTTCACCTCAATTAAACAGGGAAGTTAGCCACTAGTGATATATTTCACTTATCATTAAAAGAATTTCTTTAACTTCTAATTTTTTCTCAGTGCATTTACTCAATTAAAAAAAAATGCAAAAGAAAGTGAGAAGCAACTGTCAGTCCTGCAACAATCAACAAATTTTTGTTTGTTCAACATGGTAAACTTCCATTTCAAAGAAACGAAGAAAGTGCAGAGATTGCGTGGAGAAGCAAATTAGCTAGACCACACAATTATTGCACGACATGACATGGCAATGATGATTTGATCTCTTTCCCAAACCTTTTGACTAAGATGAATGTTTCCATCAAACGCGTGTGAAGAGAATTAGTGCAGGACATACATCGTGAAGTGCGTCAGAATGAGTATACAAATCATTTTAGTTGGACCTCACATGGAAAAAGAGGGATAAAGTGGGGAAACGTGCACGGTACGCCTGCTTTCACAGAATCTGGACTCCATTCCTCATTTCATTTTCATTTTCATTTCGCTGTATGTGGGATCCATGCATAGTAACGCGGTATGTGGATTCCATGCATAGTAAGAGTCCACTAATCCTCTTATACGCGACGGAGAAAAATGACAATTTCCCAATCTTTTATTTTATGTTGAATATTTATATTGTTGTACATTTTTTAAAAATTTATATAATAATAAAATAAATATTATTTATTTTAGATAAGTAAAATGTTTTTAGATATATTTTTATTATCATGTTTATATTGTTGTAAATTTTAAATATTTATTATATAGTAATAAAATAAATAGTATTTATTTTAGATAAGCAATTTTTTTTAAAATACGATGAAATTGATTTCTTACATTTATATTTACACTACTTTAACAAATTATAAAATCCAATTAAATAATTTTCTATATTATTAAATAAATATTATATTTAACATATTTAATGATTTCTAATTATTATAAATTAATAATATAACTAGTTATATTTTAGCATATTTAAGATTTTTAATTATTATTGAAGAAAATTAATTTTAAAAATCAAAATAAAATAATTTAAAATTAATAATTATAAATAAATAAATATAATTTAACAATATTTTATTTTTTTGATAAATATAATATAGTTGCAAAAGTTTTATTTTATCATCTAAATTTTACTTTCTTGATTTTAATGTATAGTGGATTTTATCTCATGGTGATAGCATTTTAATGTTTTGAGTTTTATTTTTGTGCCATATTTTATAAGTTCAAGTTGCGAAGAGAGTATTATAATTGATGGACGTGGGAATTTAGAATATCTTCAATTGAGCGGCTGTATGTAGATTCATTTATAAAGTTTGGATTGTATTTTATAAGAATGGAACAATATTTTTGAGAGGAAACTTAGTCATTTTTAATGTAGAATTAGTATACAGAAATTATTTACTTGTAGGAGTAAATATTATTGTTGTATTTAAATTAAACTAATTATTTTTGTTAAAGAATTTTTTTATTTTTTTCTAATAGTAAAAGATATGTAAGTTTAATATTTTCCTTACAATATGGGATCATTTTCAAGTTGAAGTTTCACAATGTTCTAAGGAATACAAAGTTTTCTAACTTCTTCAATTATTTATGAAAAGACTTATAAGATATGGGTTAACAAATTATTAGATTAATCAAAAGCTCTACAACTTCCTGCTCTGCAACTTCCTGCCCTCAGAATTTTCAAATTGCAGGTCTCATGCCTGCCTCCCTTGGGGGTGTTGAGGCCCCCATGGTTGACCTACCTGTGGGCCCTGATGCTTCCTAGGCAACCCTCGTGACTCCCTCTAGCACGGTCCCTATGTCTGAGTCAACGGGAGAATCTCAAAAAGCGTCCTCCCCCATTGTTCAACCTACAAAACCCAGTTGGGTTGGGGCTCTTATCGGGGATGCCCAACAATCATTGGATTTGCTCCTGGTGGATTTTGTCCTCACTGAAGACGAGGCTGAACTCTCGCTTCCTGACTCTGTGGTTAACCGAACAATGGCAGACTTTCAACTGGCTTTGGTGGGGCGGTTTTTTAACTTCCATCCTACTATTGAAATGGTGAGAAAGTGGATTTCTATCCAATGGAGGATCAAGGGCTCTGTGTCGGCTTCTGCTATGCTGGGAGGCCTGTTCCTATTCAAGTTTACTACTCTTGAGGACTTGTCTACTATGCTATCGGGCTCTTGGGTCTATGGGAAACACTTCCTTGCCCTCGCAAAGTGGAAACCGGGTTTCAATCTAGCTACTAATCTATCCAGATCGGCCCCTGTTTGGGTTCACCTCCCTGGCTTACCTCTTGAATACTGGGACGAGCAAGTTTTTCGATGGATCGATGATTCCTTTGGTTCTTTTATCACTACAAATCAGGTGACCTGTTCTAAATCTAGGCTTGTATTTGCTAGATTATGTGTGAATGTCACATTGAATAAAACTCTTCCTAATTTTGTTATTTTGAAATCTAAACTAGGTAAGTGGACCCAAGCAATTGTGTACGAGAATGCTACCCTGTTCTGCCAGAACTGTGATAGCAGGGGTCACTCTAGCAACAACTATAAGCTCTCTAAGCAGTCTGCCACCTGTGCGGAGAAGGGTAAAGGGAAAGATGGCGTTCCCTCTCCTCAAGTGCAAATAGAGACCTCAAACCAACTCTCAGAGGAAGTGGAGAAGGTAACCCTAGCTGTGGAGAAGGTCACCCCAGCTGTGGTGGTGGTTACCTTAGCTACTGCAGTCCCGGAGGAAGGTGATATTGTCCCCCTGCGGGCGGAGGTTGAGAAGTGTGCCATTGTTAAAGAGGACCCAGCCCCCCAGCAGCTGGCTGAGGTGTTTGCATCCCCCTCTGCACCCCCTTCAAGGAAGAGATCGCCTCTCCCTTCGGTGACTGAACAATCTGACATTGTGGTGGCACTGGAGTTGATACCCCCTAAGTTGGGTGCAACACACCCCCCTGAGACTGCTACGAAAAACTCATCCAGCTTACTCGATGGCTTGGATGATGAGGATGGAGAATGGAAAACTCAGAGGAAGAAAACCAAGCCTAAAAAGGTAGATGTGGGAGTTGAAACTCCAAGGGTTAGGCCGTCTGATCAGGAAAAAAGATCGAGAGGATCCACAAGGGATATTGCTATGGGTAAGCAACAAACCCTGGAATCAAGCTTTAAGAGTAAAAAATGATTTGTCTTTCTTGGAATGTGAGGGGTTTGAACAACTCCCTGAAGCAAAATGTTGTTCAACATTACATTTTTTATCATAAACTTGATGTTCTTCTTTTGCAAGAAGTTAAGATGTTTATTAGTAACTTTGAGTCGATTGCTCCTAAGTTGTGGCTAGGTGCTGCTTTCTTATACTCTAAAGCTTTGGGTGCCTCTGGGGGTATTGCTATGCTCTAGAATCCCAATAAAATCAATGGCCTATTGGTTGAGTCATCCCCAAATTTCCTTGTTGTCACCTTTAATAAGGCTGGGGTAGAATGGATAACCTTTAACATCTATGCCCCAAACACCTGCCTAGGTAGAGTTATTCTTTGGAATGATCTTAGTGCCCGTTTGGCTCAAAACGGCTCGAGAAACTTTCTTCTAGCTGGAGACTTCAACTCTCCCCTCTATCCCTCGGAGAAATGTGGTGGGTTTGTTGATTACTCTGACAGTTTAAGAGAGTTGGCTGATTTTATATCTGGTACTGGCCTCCTGGATATCGACCTAACTAGAAACCCCTTCACCTAGTCTAACAACAAAAAAGGCAATCACCTTATTCAGGTGAGACTCGATCGAGTCTTGACTTCGTCCTCCTGCAATCTTTATCTGAATTCCTCCCTAACCTCCCTTCCCAGGACTACCTCAGATCACAACCCCCTCCTCCTACACTAGTTTGGATCCCCTAAAATCAACTCGGCCCCCTTTGGGTTTGAAATCATGTGGTGCTCTCACCCTTCATTCAGAGACCAAGTCAAACTCTGGTGGAGCACCAGAATTAAAGGCACAGCCATGTTTAGAGTTGCTCAAAAGCTTGAAATCATCATAAAGGAGGTCAAAGGTTGGAGCAAGCATAACTTCAGGGACCTCCGCAAAGAGAAAATTGAGCTCTCGGGCACCCTTAATTCCCTTCAGGCCCAACTTGCTTCTGGAAATTTCTCTCCCCATACTCAGGCTAATGAGGAAATGACAAGACAGAAATGGCAGGAAAATCTAAAAAAGAGGAAATTTACTAGAAGCAAAGATCGAGGATCCAATGGCTTACCGAAGGAGATAGAAACACTGCTTTCTTCCATAGATCTACCAACATCCACAAGAAAAGGAATACCATTACTTTTATTATGGATGAGAATGGGATCATAGTCAAGGAAAAGGACAAGATTAATCAGGTGGCTATTAACTACTTTAAGGGGTTATTCTCTGAGGAGGGTCTAATCTACTCGGACAACATTCAAAATCAACTCCTGGAGAATGTTCAGTGTGTTGTTACTAGGGAGGACAATGAAAGACTAACGGAAAGGGTCTCAGATGAGGAGGTTAAAAGAGAAGTCTTTGCTATGGGTGGCTACAAGGCCCTTGGGCCTGACGGGTATCCCCTAGCCTTCTTTCAAGAATACTGGGACATTGTTGGTACTGATGTCACCCGCGTTGCCAGAGACTTTTTCAGGACTGGGTGTCTCCTCAGGCAACATAATCAAACCTACATTTTTCTCATCCCTAAACATGATAATCCCACCTCTATGCTGGATTTCAAACCTATTAGCCTCTGCAACACCTTCTATAAAATCCTCACCAAGATCCTAATCGGAAGGATAAAGCCCTTGCTGGAGAAGTTAATTTGCCCTACTTAGAAGGGATTTGTCCCCGGAAGGCAAATTTTGGATGCGGCTATCACCACTCATGAGATCATCCATTCTATAGATAGGAGCAAGATACTAGGTATGGCCTTTAAACTGGATATTTCTAAAGCTTATGACAAAGTCAATTGGTCTTTTTTGATCAAAATTTTTGATAAAATGGGGTTCAAGGAGAAAGCTATTCAAATCATCAAAGAATGTACCCAAACCATGTGCTTCTCTATTCTGGTCAATGGCTCCCTAGGGGGTTTCTTCACTCCTGAAAAAGGTCTTAGACAGGGAGACCCTCTCTCACCTTACCTCTTCATTATGGTTGTTGATGTTCTTAGAAGGAATCTCTATATGCTGTCTAACAGGGGGAAAATCAAAGGGGTTAAACTGGCTTCCACCATCCCCCAAGTGGTGTTAGAACAATTTGTTGATGACACCTTCCTTTTTGGGTTCTCTTTAGTGATTGAGGCTAGGCAATGGAAACAAATTCTAGAGTGTTATGCCTAGGCTTCTGGTCAATGCATTAACTATCAAAAGAGCCATCTATTCTTCTTCAATACACCTTTGGAGACCCAAAACAAGGTGCTTCAAATCCTGGGATGTTTAGTTGCCTTGCTTCCTTCCACCTAGCTGGGTCTCCCCCTCACTGTCAAAGAAGTTTCCCAGGAATTTTAGAACTCTATTTTAGAAAGGACTCGGAAAAAGCTTGTGGGTTGGAAAGGGAAAATTTTAAGCAATGTTGGCAAACTTCAGTTGGTAGTGGCTACTCTCCAAGGAGTCCCTATCTATTTCCTTTCCCTCTTTAAAATCAAGAGTAACATGGCTGATAAGTTGGAACGGATCCAGAGGACCTTCCTCTGGGCGGGTTCGGAGGAGAAAAAAAGGTTGTCTCTTGTGAACTAGGATACAGTTTGCCTTTTGAAATGCCTAGGCGGGTTGGGATTAAGAAAAAATGGCCAGATGAATAAAGCTCTAACTACTAAGGTGGCCTGGAAGCTCATTGAGGGGAAGGTGGAATGGTGCAAAATTATGGAAGCCAAGTACCTCCAAGGTCTCCCCTTCAGAAGGAAGTTCCAAGATAATGACCTTCCAATTGGATCCAAGCTCTGGATGAACATCTGCAATTGTAGAAACATTCTTTCCAAAGGGGTGTTCTGGCAAGTTGGCAATGGTAGATCCATTGGGTTCTGGAAGGACCACTGGATTTTAAATCTCCCCAACCTAGGATGCAAATTCAAACCTCTTATGGATCATCTCAGACCTATTCTAGGCAATAGAGTCTCTAACTACATGGATGGTAGAGAGTGAAAGGACTTACAGATATGGTTGAGAGATAGACCGGACCTGATGAAGATGGGAAAGGAGCTTATGGAGAACCTTAACATCAAAACTTTAGACCATGAAGATACTGTCTTATGGGCCCGCACTCAGACGGGGAAGTTCTCTGTTAAATCTGCCTACAATTTGTTGCTTAAGGAGAATGGTAAACGAAGGACTAGAAGAAGGTTTGGATTCCCCAACTCACACCAAACATTAATTTTTTCTGGTGGACTCTTATGCATGGGAAGGTTCTAACCCAAGACAACCTAGTTAAAAGGGGTTTCTCCATGGCGAATAGATGTGCCCTATGTATGAAAGAGGAAGAAACAATGAATCATCTGTTTATCCACTGCGAGTATGCCAGTAGCATCTGGTAGGAGAATATTGGCAACTTGGGGATCCCGTGGGTCATTGGTTGGGATGTGCATCAATTCAGCTACTGGAAATCTCCTTCCAATCATCCTCTGCTCCAACTGCTCTAGCATATGATACCCCCCCACATCTACTGAGTGATCTGGAAGGAAAGGAACAATCAGATCTTCGGAGATGAGAGTGTTAGGCCTTTTTTCTGTCATTGAAAAATCTTATAAAAGTGGCCTCCTCCCTGCAAGTGTTTTTGGTTTGTGTCCTACCCTGTGTTCCTTGTGTTGTCGCCTTGCTCTGGTCCAATTTGCACGTGCAAAATCGTAAAATCCTAAAAATTATTCAAATTTCAAGGTCTACAGGAAATTGTCAAAATTCTGCCACAGTGTCGAAAACCCATAGTGTTTTTGAAAATCCATGATGTTTTCGACCTTTTTGGCTTGCATAAAATTCGTGTTGTTTTCGATTTCCCTGCTACCTTTTGGTCTGTCGCTATTCCTGATGTTTTTGATCTTTTGCCGATAACCTACATTATTTTCAGCCCCCTTGTCTTCCAGCTTTATGCACTTGTCTATTGACGTGTCAGAAACTTTGTGTGTTTTCGATCCTCTTTCATCGAAAACATTGTGTGTTTTTGATCTCGCACTAGTTCCTTATTTCCTGGCTTTCCCTCTAAGTGCGCAGGTACGATGGATGGTGGGCCAGTTGTCAGAAGGGGGACATATGGCATGTTCTTATTGGTTGTCGCATGGCCACATGTCAGACTTTTCTAACTTGCGATCATGCGACCGCTTGCCACCTGCCCGTGTGGGTCCCGGTTCTGTAAGGTTGCTTGGTGGTTTACTTTTTTAAGTGCGCAAGTGCGATGTGTGGTGGGACCTAGTTTCTAGATTGGGCAGAGGGTCCTGACATGTCAAAGCATCAATGGTTGTCGTTAAAGTGTGAAGGTTTTGTCAGGGCCATGCGCTTTTGCGACAAGTGTCGGATCCTCCGAAAAGGTAGAGCAGAGTGTGGTCCCGGAGGCAGTGATGTGGTAGCTTTGGGTTGGCTGTCGCATGATCGCATAGCCCAATTTTTGGCTATGCGATCATGCGACCGGTCGACACATGTCCATGGCAGTGCAGTGGCAGTTGTTGTACCCCTTGCAGTTGCGGTGACGGTTGCGGTTTGCGGGTGGTCGCATGTTCGCATAGCCCATCTCCGGGCTATGCGATCATGCGATAGGGCACCACGTGTGCTGGGGCCCGTCTACAGCTATTTGGTGGGCTCGTTGGTGGGTGGTGTCATGGCAGTCTCCGATTTGGCAGCTGGCGGGATGGTGGATTTGGAACGCAGGCCCGGGCTTGGGTATCTCAGCGGTGTTTTGACAGCTGGTGGGGTGCATGGTAGTGGCTTGTCGCATGTTCGCGTGAGCTAGTTTTTCAGCTTGCAAACATGCGACAAACTATCTTGTGGTAGGCAGTCTGGTGTCAACGGTAAAGGTAAATGGTATCGCATGTTTGCATAACCCATTTCCAGGTTATGCGATCATGCGACCAAGAATAAGTTGGAGCCTGTTTCCTGTGGCGGTGAGAGATGTGACTGCGTAGTTGCGCGGCTGAGGGTGAATGGTTAAGAATCTTAATGCCCTTGCAATGCATGTGACCATTTGAGCTCGCTGAGTGTTTTTTATGGCAGGAGGTACTGAAAATCAATTTTTGAGTGGCTGGAGTAGGTAGAATGGATTGTCAATTGCTGTGGCTTGACCCCTGTCATGTCTATGTTTATTTATCATTGGGGTTAGGTGATTTTGAAATTTTGAAATCTCAAATGATCATTGCGCTTGCTTTGTAACCTTGGTATAAAGGGATTTTTATGATCATTTTTGTGGGATTGGGAGTTGATTTTCAAACTTTTGGTTGTGAGTCTTCTACCCAGTCTGAGTTGTAATGACCGATTTTGGTATTTTTTGATGATAGAGAGAAAGTTGCAGGTCTAAGCTGTAATTTGCAAGCTTGACTCCTCTGGTTTGATTGTTTACACTAAAGGATTCTTCATACTTAATACAGATATATGACTCTTATCTCTCCTTTGTGTCATTGTAGATAGATTTTGAGTTTTCTAGCTCACTGCATATTTAGCCATGCATATGTCTTCATTTTTCAGTTCTAATCCAGGATTAGATTAAATTATGCTTTAGATGAGACATAGGTCTATCTCTTGTCTATGTGAGGATTTCATATAAGTAGTAAAGGAGATTATAGATGTGTTTATGGCCTTGAATCTTAGCTATTGTCTGGTGTGTGTAGCAGTCATGTTCTAGGAGATCTTTCCCAATGGATGAGGCACTGGTCTAAATGATTATCTCTTTATCAACAGATACTGATTTTTGTTGTTATGATTCAAACACATAAATTAAGAGCCATCCTTTAGATTTTTAGTATTTGGTTGTATAAGGTCGTACCCTAGAGCAATGAGGTGTCAATGAGTGTGTGGTTAACATTCAGTACTTTCTTGCTATCCATTTATCTGTTATTCAAACCTAGCTCTTGGTGTATGAAGTCTATTTTGTACTAGGTTAGGTGCACCCACCTTGGTTTTGCAGAGCCAAAAGTAGAAGAGGGCAGTCTTGTCCTCATAGTTGGTCCAGTTACCCTAAGACCTCACAGCGATTTTGGAGTTAACCATTCCTAAAATCCATCTGAGGGCATACTGGTAGCCTGTTAGAGCATAAGATTTTTTGGACACCAATAGAGAGTACCCCCGCTAGAACCTGTCTCCAGATAGGTACTAGACTTCTGTGTGAGAATACTCGAATGACCAATTGGAAGCTCCCCTCTACTCCCCCCAACACCTGGGAGGTTAGAACTATTGATAAATGGAATAGCCTATCAGGGTTCTCTCAATTTGATGACACCAAGAAATTAGCTAGAAAAGCCACTAAATGGACGGCCCCTACCAGAGGATGGATAAAATTAAATTTTGATGGTGTTGTTAACACTAAGGGTCAAGCTGGTGGTGGGATCCTTCGTGACTACAAGGGCAATTGCCTGATTGCTTTTGTTGGTCCCGTTATTAATGGCACTGTTACCCAAGTTGAGGGAATGACCCTTTTATGGGGAATTCAAACTACTATTAATCTGAATGTAAGACACCTGGCTATTGAAGGAGACTCCAAAGTGGTGATTCAGGCTATCAAAAGTGTGGCCAGTGTGGGATGGCAGACCAAACCCATCCTGCTAGAAATCAAAGCGCTTCTGAACAACTTCCAGCACTGCACTATTGAGCACACATATAGAGAAGGAAATCAAGTTGCCGACTCTTTGGCTGCGATTGGCTTACATCAGCAAAAACTCACCAGTTGGAGTGGGGTGAGTGACTTGCCCTTGATGACTCAGCAAATCATCATGGAGGAAAAGAATTTGAATTAATGTGCTCCACTGTCATGATTAATTTGCAGTCCTACTGGATCACATGCCAGCGTGTTCGTAAGTTTTTTGAAATTATTAAAATGTGCTCCCATTACCCCATGCAAGTTGATAATTACTTTCCAAACGTGCGATGTAAAGGCTGTCCGAATCAGGATGCCTACTTGGTGATTATGGATAGCAAGCGTATCCTCAATTTTATTGCCAATAAAGGCACCTGCAGATCTATTAGATCTGGTGGTATGGTGCACTTTTCCCAAAGATTTCCTCAAAGTGAGCGCTTTATGTATAACCCAGTTTTGGGAAAGTTCCATCAAAACAAGAGGTTTTCCAACGTTTGCAATTTTACTCGACTCTCTAGTTTTTTGGCTTCCTTGATGCTGGCAGACCGAGATTTTGAGATGGGGGGCAATACTCTCCACATTGAACCTGATAAGATTGATGAGGCCTTTTCCAATGATGCTCTGATCACTCATTACTGTAAGGAGTGCGAGATTTGGGGTTTCATGGAGAGTATGAGAGGAGGACATGACAAGCAAATTTTGAAGGAGTTCATCTCCACCTGGAATAACAAGAAGGTCTCGATGGGAGGCATTCACTTTCAACTTAATGAAGAAGCTATCACCAAAGCTACGGGGCTTCCTATGACAGGGAGAAAATACAAAAAAACTAGCTGGACTTCGGACCCCACTAGCCTCAACCAGTTCTTCTGGAAGGGTGAGCAACCTATGAAGAAAAAGGGGGGCTTTAACAAAGAGGAGCTTCCCAAGTTTTGGCCTAAAATCTACCTCATCATCATGAAGTACTTCACGCTGGAGGGTAAGTTCACCGTCTACTACTATTACCACCTGCCTTTTCTAAACCATATTAGAAATAAGGATTTGATGTCTATTCCTTTTTACCTTCTGCATTCTATTGAGAGCAACATTTTGGATATCAAGGATAATTCGGACAAACCTATTCCCATTCTCCATCAAGGCCTCCTCCTCCATCTCTATCAGTTTCACAAAGCCATCTGCTTGGCCCCCCAACCCCCTCCTATAATTCAGGAAGTTATCCAGGATGTTTCTTAGGCCGAAGCTACCAAACCTACCTAGTCCTCTTCTCACTTCCTCCAAATTGCCCAGGAGACCGAACCTGTTGCGGTCAAAGGAAAGAAATGCAAAACACCCCACAAGGAATGGATTGGTCAGGAGGATTCCTACATCTCTGAATCTGTGGACCTCAAAAAGTCTGAGAGCACCCTCGACACTAACCATAAACATAAAATGAAGAAATGCATGGATAGTTAGGTCAACATTGAGGTGGACCCTAGTGGTACCAGTTGTAGGCGCTCAAGTAGAATTTCTAAAGAGCAATGTAAGTCTAGGCTAAAGAAAACTGCTTCCCGTGAGAAATCTAGGAAAGATTCACCTTCTACTAAATCCCCGAATGATTCTTCTGACCATTTGACTAGCCCCCCGAGGGTTGACACCCACCCCCCCTCTAGCCCCTAGAATACTTTGAATACCCCCATTATTCATTAACCCCCCCCCCGAGCCCCACCCTCGGGATCCTCAATAGAGAGTCTATTCCCAAAGACAACATAGCTCCCCTTGAGGTGACTTGCTTTAGAGGCATCCTCAAAAAGAAATTTGCGGAGCTGGATAGAGACATTAAGGACCTCAAGAAGAACATGTAGAGGCTAGAGGATCACTGCAGATTGACCAATAAGTTTTCCCTAAAAATTATGAGGAATTCAGCTACTACTCTATGTCTTATGCAGGAAAAACTGGCTAGTGGTGCTCTGGCGGAGGATGAAGATAACAAATATCTCTTCCAGTTTCTTCAAGAGGAATGGTCCAACACTCTACTATCCAGGCAGTTGAGGGAAAAAAATTAGTTTTTGTTATGGAGGTTTTTATTTTGGTAAATTACAGTTCAAGTTTCCCCTGTGTTGTGTGTGGGGACTTTGTTAGCTTTTATTGTTTTGATTCTAGCCCTATGTGGCTCTGGATTGGTAATACTCTGAACATTAATAGCTTTAGGCTTGTTTTCATTTTCTGGTTAGTTAGCTTCGTTAACTTTGTTTTTGATAGAGGCAAGTGTGATTGGTTTTGTTGCTTTACTGTTATGTTTGGCTATTTCCATTAACATGCTGTTAATGTGCTTTTAGTCTATGTACGGGCCAACACCCTCTTGCTGCTTTTTTCTATCAAAAACAAATTATTAGAATAGGGTTAAGAAATGATAATTTAGAATGATGTTTTTAATAAAAATTTATTAGTTTTTCTTAATTTTAGTAATTATTAGTATTGTAAAAATTTATTTTAATGAATAATAAGGATATTCTCAACTAATTAACTTTTAAAAATTAATGTTAATATTTTTCAATGTCAAACAACACTCAACAAGTTGTCTGTACAAAGGTGTAGAGATTTGTAAATAGTAACAATAGTCCCTGATTTTACAAAGCTTACATGACTGATTATTTAAGATTGTTCTGAACTTGAGTTGCCAAGTCTTGCCAAAGCTAGTTGGTTGGAGAAATTGAGATTGGATCCATTGACATGCTGCATAAAATAGTGAATATTGATGACTTCATATATCAAAATATATCAGACTTAGTTATTGCAACAATGAATTAATATAGAATTACATTCATAAGTTGAAGTAAATGATTTTAGTGATTCTTTTCAGTAGGCAATCATAAATTTTATTTTTAACATTGGTGTTCTTATATCTTGTTATTGACCTTTGTTCTCATATGATAGACAATATTTTTATTATTTTTTAAGGGTTTTAATCTATATGTAGTGTCGTAAATTTTACACCTTTAATTAAGGTATCGAATTTCACACTCTCCTAGCAAAACTTTTAATATTTGTCTTTCCTCTATATTCATTGTAGGACCTTTAATTATTTAAATTAATATTAGGATTCCTCTTCCACTATAATTGATCAACACTTTATTATTTGGGTCCTTAATTCTAGGTGTGTTCTTTATTTTAATTCATTTTAGCTCCCCCTTAATTTAAATTTTAAAGACACATTTTCCACATATACAGATCACATCTCTTTGCATAAATAATCTTGTGGCATGTAGACCCTATTATCTCATATTCCTAAAAATTTGTTAGACTTTAATTAGGATTACATCAGTCAAGGCGACCTAGACCTATACTTTTATTCCCAAAATTTTAGGATGATAATATTATGGTCTTATGTTTTCTAGAACTACCCTCGATGAAAAATGTAATAACTCTAGGTCAGCCAAAAGATAACTTTACTTTGATACCCCTATACAATGCCTCCTTCTCAATTGATTTCTACACCTCTCATCAACAACTCATTATTACAACACTACAAGACAAGATTTGATCCAAGGAGAAGTAGACTACATTCAATGCATCTTCAATAATTGTTTCAATTATGAATTCAAGATGATATATCATGTTATCATGTTAAAACATAGAGGAGTTAACCTAAGAAAATTGGATCACAAATTGAAGGTGTACTCCTTTCTAATCAAGCATTTGAATTCAAATTTCTATTTCATTTCATTATTGTTGTAGGGTTGAGTCCAAAATGGGGTATGACAAAGGAAATCCCCTATATAGCCCCAAACACAATTTTTCTCATTTTGGAATCAAAAGGAAAAAAAAAGTGATCAAAAGACCTAAATAGACCTTTTCTCTGAAGTTTGACACCAAAATCCTCATCAAAGGCACTTGGGATGCCCTTGTCCTAGTTAGGGGCTGATATTTTTATATGTCAAACTAAGTATGCAAAAGACATTTTGCAAAAGTTTAAGATGTTGAATAGTAATCCATCCACAACAATAATTGCAACTAGCACAAAACTTAATAAGAAACATCAGGGGTCAAGTCTTGATCCAACTTTGAATAAGAGATTGGTTGGAAACCTCATGTATTTAACAACATCAAGGCCCAACCTAATATTTTTTGTAAGTTTAATTTCCATATTTAAGGAGTCTCCTATGAGTACCAATTGACAAGCTACAAAAAGAATCTTGAAATATATTGTTGGAACAACAAAATTTGGTATTTTCTATACATCAATTTCAGATTTTAAATTGACCAGATATTCTGATACTAGTTTTGCAAGAAGTTTCAGTGATAGGAAAAGTACATCTGTGTATGTATTCAATATTGGATCAGGTGCAATAGCTTAGGCATCAAAGAAGTAGCCCATTATGACTTTATCATCACCTAAGGCAGAGAATGTTGCAATGACAACAATAGCTTGTCAGACTATTTGGATGAGAAGGATTTTGACTGAGTTGCTACATGAATATGAAGAGCCAACATAGATTTATTGTGATAAAAAATCTACCATTACATTTGAAAAGAGTCATGTTTTCCATAAGAAAAACTTAAGCATACTAATACTAGGTATTATTTCATTCGAGAATTAGTAAATGGAAATGAAATTTGTATTGAGTTTTAAAGATCACAAGATCAATACATGTAGATATATTTACAAACCCATTGGCAAAGGAGTTATTTGAAATTCATAGAAAAAATAAAAGAGTTTGTACAATGCAAAAATATGAGAATTTTGTGATGTCAATCCTACCGATATGGAAGAATAGTTTAAATTTTGTCTTCAAATGTTTACTCATGCGTTTTTCCATTTGAAAAATCTTATAAGGTCTCTATTTCAAGGCACAATGGGATATATAATTTTGCACTATATTATTTAATGCTAGGTCATCATATGAAGGATAGGCCTCGACTAATGGAAGGATGAGTGAAAATCTACAGGGCTATTTTGTTATTTTTGTATTGGGACATTTTGTTTGTAGAAGAAAGTTGGGTTCTCTAGACTATGACATGCTTCAAAGATTTCTAATCAACTAGCACACACTTAGGATAAATCAAGGAAAGTTTTTTGGATATTTTTTTAAATGATTATTGGGATTTTGTGAGTATTATTCCATTGTTGGTGGGATAATGTGCAACTTTAAACATGAGAGATTAACTAATAGCATTTGTGTTCGAGATGAATAGTATTGAGCTTCATAAGAGTTGAGGTGATCTGCATCCAATTTTGTCAATTAATATAGGAGGAGATTTAAAATTGATTTCTTTAGATCTTCATGTTGTATAAGCATACTTTATGAACCTATTGGAGTCAGTTTTGGCTTCTTTTTGGATTCATTCATGGGTATTATTCATATCTACTTTAGGATCTCTAGGTGGGTATTTCTATAGGGGTGAACCCACAATAGTGGGTTACACTTTTTTGCCTAAACGGACACTAAACTCTACATTTTGAGAAAAATTTTCAGATTCGGATGCATATTGTCATTGAACCGTTCAAAATCAGAGGATGAAGTAAATTAGAGTCTTTTAAGATTTTCTATCTAGATTCTAATTATATTTTTTTAATTTTTTTAAAATTTATTTGAATACTTTTTTCTTTCTCCCACGAAAATTGGTATGGTGCTGAAAATGCCATTTTCAAATAGTAACAGTGTTTTCATAGAGCATAACTTTTTTTGTAAAATAGATATGAATGTGATTCTTTCTAATTTAGTTTTCTAACATACATATGGAGGGCATGCAATTGGTTTGACGACATTATCACTATTGCATATTTTATTAACATTTGAAGTTGACTAAACCCATAATTTTGACATACCTTGACTACATAGCTTATAACTTATTGTGTATTTATCGAATTTCAAATTTTTTTTAATAGAAAGTAGACTCAAATACTGAGGAGACTGTTATTTTTAAAAAAACAATTCCTTTTTTAATATTTTTCATTGAACGTCAAACTTAGAGGTTTATATTTGATAAAAAAACTACATTCGTTTAACGCCAAAAACCATACACATAATAAATTCAAAAATAGTCAAATATATAATCGTTAGAAAGCTAGTTTCGAGTACTTGTTGTATGCAAAAGGGAATCTTCTTATTCTTCCATTTGATCAGCGCGCTTGAGGCTCGAATCCATGAAATTCTTAGAATTTCTTCAAAAACTCGGAACCATGGCCTAAACCAGGCACTTTCGATAGAAAGTACTTTTTCGATCGAAACTTTTGACTTTCGATCGAAAGTACTTTCTATCAAAATTAATTTCCTGAAAAGAGCAATTTCTAGTCATTACTAAAACTACTTTCGATAGAAAGTCAGTTAGTTTCTATCGAAAGTTAACTTTGACTTTCGATAGAAACCCATGTCGGCCTTTTTGGTGTCATTTCCAGTTAATAAGGATTAGGTATAAATAAATGTATATTTTTTCCATTTCATAAATCCAAAGTTGTAAAATAATTCGCATTTAGGAGAAGGAAGACATTTTGGCACAGAATAATTTTCTAAATTGTGATGGGAAATAAAAAGAGAAGGCTAAACAAAAGTACATAACATTATTCAGAAGAGACTGAACAAAGACTACATGAAGAATCACTAAAAAGATATCATCGTCGAAAACAAGGTATGTCTAAGATGTTTCTCTCTAGATAGTTTAAGTTGATAGTCAAGACTTGTCTTAATATTCATGTAAATGTAATATTGTACCTATTAGACATAACTAGACCTAACTGTAGACCTATTTGGACTAATTAGGACCTATTAGGACTAATTAGGACCTAATAGGACCGATTAGGACCTATTAGGACTAATTAAGACCTAATAGGACCTATTAGGACCTATTAGTACTAATTAGGACCTATTAGGGACTAATAGGACCTATTAGTCCACCTAATTAGAATCAATTAGGACCTAATACGACCTATTAGAACCCAATTAGACTCAATTACAATAAATTAGCACCTAATTAGAACTAATTAGAACCAATTAGACTCAATTAGAACCAAATAGAACCAATTACCTGACTAATTAGAACCAATTAGGACCAATTAGGACTAATAAGTCTAATTAGGTCGTAATACATCTAATTGGGTCTAATTAGGTCCTAATAGGTTTTAAGGGGTCATATAACCTATCATAGGTCTTAAAATAAACCTAGATAACTAGGAATTATGAGGTCCTAATAGGTCTAATTGCATCTAAGTAGGTCTAATTAGGTTCTAATAGGTCTACTTTGGTCTTAAGAACTCATATTAAGCATATTGAGTCTAATTAGGTCTTAAAGGGTCACAATACGGGTATATTAGGTGTTAATTACTCTAATTCGATCTAATTACACCTAGAAGGGGTCCTATTACTCATATTACATAGATAATTAGGGCTTATTATGACCAATTTGGTTGAAGGGGTCCTATTAAGTTCATAAATAGGTCCCTAATTAGGCACTATTACTATTCACTATTAGTTCCTATTACTTATATTAGGTCATATTACTCACATGTATTAGGTACATTAAATAGTATAATTAGGTATAATTAGGTCTTCTTAGGTCTTGTTATGGGTTAATTAGTCTAATTAGGCCTTAGGGGTTATATTATCCATATTAGACCTCATAATAGATATAATTATGCTAAGGGATCCTATTGCTCATATTAGGTGTACTAGCAGGTCCTATTACTCATGATATTAGGTGTTAATTAGTCTTATTGAAGGTCTAATTAGGTCTTAAGTGGTACTCTTATGTCTTATTACTAAATTTAGCAAATTAGGTTATAATAGGTTAGCTATTATATCTAATTAGGTCTTAAGGGGTCCTCTTACTCATATTAGGTATACTTGGGACTAGTTACATGTCTTATTAGGTGTTAATTGGTCTTATTGGGTCTAATTGCATCTAAGGCCCATCCTATTAATGCTATTAGGTCCTAGTTTGGGTCTTATTACTCATATTAGGTCCTAATAGGATGAAAATTAGGTCTGAATAGGTCACAATACTCATTAGGTCTAATTAGGTATATAATTATGTCTTCTTAGTCTTATTAGGTCTAATTAGTCTTATCTAGGTCTTATTAGGTATAATTAGTCTTATGAAGTTTAGTCTTATGAAGTCTTATGTACATACACATATATACATAAAAATCTATATATATGTACATGTGTATACATGTATGTATATGTGTATGTGTGTGTGTGTGTGTGTATGCACATGTGTGTGTATATATATATATATATATATATATATATATATATATTATATATTATATATATATATATATATATATATATATATATATATATATATATATATATATATATATATATATATATATATATATATATATATATATATATATATATATATATATATATATATATATATATATATATATTGATGCAGGAGCATCCTGGGTGTAAGAGCAATCTTGCATCACCCAAAAATATTATGTTTTTTATATTCAATAAGGGTTATTTTGTGCAGAGCTACTATTTATGGAAGTTACTATTTTTGGTAATTTTCGTATGTGCTCATAATGATCTGATTTCTTTCTTGGAGGTTCATTTTGGTCATATAAGTCTGCCAGTAAAGTTTCATTGCCAGATCAAGTGTATATTGGAAGATATTGAAGATTTTCGGTATTGGCAGCAGGGTACAGAAACTTTGAACTCAGTTTTGAAGGCTTTAGAGGCCCCGGATGAGGTCGAAAATTTGGGCGACGAGCGCTTGCGCAAGTCAAGCCTGTAGAGCGCTTCGTGGCATTTCCGAAATGGGGTTATAATAGCCGAGCGGGTCAACGGGTGATGACTTATGGTCTTCGGAAGTTGGGCCACCTGAAATGGCGAAAAATAATTTTCTTCAAAATTTCTGTTCGGGTTTCAAAGGTTATCTTGAGCCGACTATGATGTAATAAAATGTAAAATAAAATAATTCTAAGTTTGGTCGGCCTTATTGGCTAAAAAATTCTGGAACCTTCCCAGGCGGTGG